>ML660211.1:1660249-1709722 GCA_007570785.1 Antilocapra americana | reverse complement strand
GACTTTTGGATGGCAGCCATTCTGACTGGTGTAAAGTGGTATCTCGTGGTTTTGATTTGCATTTCTCTGATAATGAGTGATGTTGAGCATCTTTTCATGTGTTTGTTAGCCATTCTTATGTCTTCTTTGGAGAAATGTCTGTTAAGTTCTTTGGCCCACTTTTTGATTGGGTCGTTTATTTTTCTAGCATGGAGCTGCAGGAGTTGTTTGTATATTTTTGAGATTAATTGTTTGTCCGTTGCTTCATTGGCTATTATTTTCTCCCATTCTGAAGGCTGTCTTTTCACCTTGCTTATAGTTTCCTTTGTTGTGCAGAAGCTTTTAATTTTAATTAGGTCCCATTTGTTTATTCGTGTTTTTATTTCCAGTATTCTGGGTGGTGGGTCATGGAGGATCCCGCTTTGGGTTATGGCAGAGAGTGTTTTGCCTATGTTATCCTCTAGGAGTTTTATAGTTTCTGGTCTTATGCTTTGATCTTTGATCCATTTTGAGTTTATCTTTGTGTATGGTGTTAGAAAGTGTTCTAGTTTCATTCTTTTACAAGTGGCTGTCCAGTTTTCCCAGCACCACTTGTTAAAGAGGTTGTCTTTTCTCCATTGTATATTCTTGCCTCCTTTGTCAAAGATAAGGAGTCCATAGATGCGTGGATTTATCTCTGGGCTTTCTATTCTGTTCCATTGATCTATATTTCTGTCTTTGTGCCAGTACCATACTGTCTTAATGACTGTGGATTTGTAGTATAGCCTAAAGTCAGGTAGGTTGATTCCACCAGTTCCATTCTTCTTTCTCAAGATTGCTTTGGCTATACGAGGTTTTTTTGTATTTCCATACAAATTGAGAAATTATTTGTTCTAATTCTTTGAAGAAGACCTCTGGTAGCTTGATAGGAATTGCATTGAATCTATAGATTGCTTTGGGTAGTATACTCATTTTCACTATATTGATTCTTCCAATCTTGGAGAGCAATGTAGCTGGGAGTAAAAGCAGATTAATAGTTAAGCCCTGCAAGGTACGTCTCTGGCTACAAGGCACAGCGGAGCGGCAGCACGGACCCCCCACCCCCCTCTATCTGTTTTTTAATAGACTATTTAAAAGATCAATTTTAGGTTCACAGTAAAAGTGATCAGGAAGTACAAGGAGTCCCTGTATACCCCTTGGCCCCATACCCTCTCCCACTCTCAACATCTGCCACCAAAGGGGTACATTTGTTACAACTGATGAACCTGCATTATCATCCATAGTCCATAGTTTAGTTCAGAGTTCACTCTTGGTAATGTATGTTCTATGGGTTTCAGCAAATATGTAGTGACACCATTGTAGTGTCATACAGAAAATTTCACTACCCTAAAATTCTCCTGTGTTTGTCCTATTTATCCCTCCTTTCCCACTAACCCCTGGAAAACACTGATCTTTTTACTGTCTATAATTTTGCCTTTTCCAGGTTCATATAGTTGGAATCATACAGTATGTAGCCTTTTCAGATTGGCTTTTCACTCAGCAATATGCATTTAAACTTCATATCTTTTCATGCTTGACAGCTCATTTCTTTTTAGTCCTGAATAATATTCCATTTTCTGGATGTACCACAGTTTATTTATGCACTCACTTACTAAGTTGCTTCCAAATTTTGATATTATGAATAAAGTTGCCATAAACACCCCTGCCGGTTTTTGTGGAGACATGTTTTGAGATTTTGTTGGTTGTTGAGTAAAAATGTTGCACCACGTGAGAGTTGTGAGTTAAGTCTTATTTGGGGTAAAATGAAGACTGCAGCCTGGGAAACAGCACCTCAGATAGCTCTGAGAAACTGCTCTGAAGAGGTAGTGGGGGAAGGTCAGTACATGTGATTTTGGTGAAGGGGGAGTTCATGCAGTCAAGCACTTACTTTACAAAAGGTTTCTGCTAGTCTGCTAGGAGCTGATGTCTCCATGAAGGGATTCAGTGCTTTTCTAGATTTGGAGAGATGTAAGGATCGGGATCATGAAATCAGTGTCTGAAAATAGCTAACTACCTAAAGACCTGTCTTATCAGTTTGCTTGGCTCACACAGCGCCTCATTCTCCACCCTGGCTTCTTTCAGGACTTCCTAAAGTCAGCAGCTGCAGCAGCACACGATTCAGTCTCCACAGAGGCAGATGGCAAATGCCCTTGGCAAGTGCGTTTGTTACTGACAGGTTAAATATCAGAGAGCGTGATCGTTGGCTTGTACTGTAAGAATACTGTTCACGGGCTTCTCAAGGCAAGAATACTGAGGTGGTTGGCCATTCCCTTCTCCGGCGGACCACATTTGGTCAGAGCTCTCCACCATGACCTGTCCGTCTTGGGTGGCCCTGCATAGCATGGCTCGTGGTTTCACTCAGTTAGACAAGGCTGTGGTCCATGTGACCAGATTGGTTAGTTTTCTATGACTGTGGTTTTCAGTCTGTCTGCCCTCTGATGGAGAAAGATAAGAGGCTTGTGGAAGCTTCCTGATGGGAGGGACTAACTGAAGGGGAAACTGAGTCTTATTCTGATGGGCAGAGCCATACTCAGTAAATCTTTAATCCGATTTTCTGTTGAAGGGTGGGGCTGTGTTCCCTCCCTGTTGTTTGACCTAAGTCCAAACTCTGGTGGAGGTAATAAAGATAGTGGTGACCCACTTCAAAAGGTCCCATGCAGTGGGACCTCAGTGTCCCCAGCCCTGCAGCAGGCCACCACCGACCCGTGCCTCTGTCAGAGACTCCTGGGCACTCACAGATAAGTCTGGGTCAGTCTCTTGCAGGATCACTGCTCCTTTCTTCTGGGTTCTGGTGCACACAGGGTTCTGTTTGTTCCCTCCCAGAGTCTTTTCCCCCAGTCCTGTGTAGGTTCTGGCAGCTCTATGGTGGGGTTAATGGTGACCTCCTCCAAGAGGGCTTATGTCATGCCCAGGTCTGCGGCACCCAGAGCCGTACCTCCTCAGGAGACACTCACAGTTCTGGCTCAGTCTCTGTGGGGTCTCTGAGTCCTGTTGTGCACAAGGATTTTTGAGCCCTCTGAGCCTCCCTGGCAGGTATGGGGTTTGATTCTATATGTGATTTCACCCCTCCTACCATCTTGCTGGGGCTTCTCCTTTGCCCTTGGATGTAGGTATCTTCTTTTGGTGGTATCCAACATTCTCCTATCGACAGTTGTTCAGCAGTGAGTTGTAATTTTGGAGTTGGTATCACAGGAGAAGGTGAGCGCATGTCCGTCTACTCTGCCATCTTCAAGCTAGTGAAAGTGATGGAATTCCAGTTGAACTATTTCAAATCCTAAAAGATGATGCTGCACTCAATATGCCAGAAAATCTGGAAAAATCAGCAGTGGCCACAGGACTGGAAAAGGTCAGTTTTCATTCCAATCTCAAAAAAAGGCAATGCCAAATAATGTTCAAAGTACCACACAATTGTACTCATCCCATATGCTAGCAAAGTAATGCTCAAAATTCTCCAAGCTGGGCTTCAACAGTACATGAACCATGAAATTCCAGATGTTCAAGCTGGATTTAGAAAAGGCAGAGGAACCAGAGACCAAATTGTCAACATCCGTTGGATCATCAAAAAATGAGAGAGCTCCAGGAAAACATCTACTTCTGCTTTATTGTCTACACTAAAGCCTTTGACTGTATACATCTCAGCAAACTGTGGAAAATTCATAGAGATGGGAATACCATCTGACCTGCCTCCTGAGAAATCTGTATGCAGATCAAGAAGCAACAGAACTGGACATAGAACAACAGACTGGTTCTAAATTGGGAAATGAATACATCAAGACTGTATATTGTCACCCTGCTCATTTAACTTCTGTGCAGAGTACATCATGCAAAATGCCAGGCTAGATGAAGTATAAACTGGAATCAAGATTGCCTGGAGAAATATCAGTAACCTCAGATATGCAGATAACACCACCCTTATGGCAGAAAGTGAAGAAGAACTAAAGAACCTCTTGATGAAAGTGAAAGAGAAGAGTGAAAACGTTGGCTTAAAACTCAACATTCAAAAAATTAAGATCATAGCATCTGGTCCCATCACCTCATGGCAAATAGATGGGGAAACAATGGAAACAGTGACAGACTTTATTTTGGGGGGCTCCAAAATCACTGCAGATGGTGACGGTAGCCATTAAATTAAAAGACACTTCCTCCTTGGAAGAAAAGCTATGACCAACCTAGATAGCATATTGAAAAGCAGAGACATTACTTTGCCAACAAAGGTACATTTAGTCATCTAGTTTTTCCAGTAGTCATGTATGGATGTAAGAGTTGGACTATAAAGAAAGCTGAGCACCAAAGAATTGATGCTTTTGTAGTATTGGAGAAGACTCTTGAGAGTCCCTTGGACTGCAAGAAGATCCAACCAGTCAATCCTAAAGGAAATCAGTCCTCAACATTCATTGGAAGGACTGATGCTGAAGCTGAATCTCCAATATGTTGGCCACTTGATTCAAAGAACTGACTCATTGGAAAAAACCCTGATGCTGGGCAAGATTGAAGGCAGGAGGAGAAGGGGATGACAGAGGATGAGATGGTTGGATGGCATCACTGACTCGATGGACATGAGTTTACATAAACTCTGGGAGTTGGTGATGGACAGGGAAGCCTGGCATGCTGCAGTTCATGGAGTTGCAAAGATTCGGACATGACTGAGTGACTGAACTTACTGACTATAAGAATGTTCACTTTTGTAAGAAACTATCAAACTTCTTCCAAAGTGGTTGTACCATTTTGCATTCCTACTAGCAATGAAAGAGAGTTTCTCTCTTTAAAAAAATTTTTTTTTAAAAATTTCTTGACTGCATGCTGTGGCATGTGGGATCTTAGTGCTCAGATAGGGATCAAACCCCTGCCTCCTGCATTGGAAGTGCAGTCTTAACCACTGAATTGCCTTGGGGAGTCCCAAGAGTTCCTGTTTCTCCATATCCTTACCAGCATCTGGTGTTGTCACTGTTCTGGATTTTCTCTGTTCTGATATGTGTGCCATGTTATCTCATTGTTGTTTAATTTGAAATTCCCTAGTAACATAAGATGTGGAGTGTCTTTTCCTATGCTAATTTTACATCTGTATATCTTCTTTGGTAAGATCTTTTGCCCATTTTTAAATTGGATTATTAGTTTTCTTATTGTTAACTTGTAAGTATTCTTTGCATATTTTGTACCACAGCCCTTTATCAGATATGTGTTTCACAAATATTTTCTCCCAATCTGTGGCTCATCTTTTCGTTCCCTTGATAGTGAACCTTTTGATCAACACCTCTCCATTTTCCTTATCCTCTACCCCTTGCAACCTGCATTCTTCTCTCTGGTCCTAGAGGTTTCACTTTTTTCTCTTTTTTTCTTCCACACATAAATGAGATGTAGTGATTATCTTTCTGTATCTAGCTTAGTTCACTTAGCATAAATGTCCTCTAGATCCATTCTATGTTGTTGCAAATGGTGAAATTTCCTTCTTTTTATAGCTGAATAATAATACTCCATTTGTATGGGTGTATCAAGTTTTAAAAATCCATTTGTCTCTACATGGGATTACTATATCATGTAGTTCTATTTTTAATTTTTTGAGACATGTCCATACTGTTTTCCATAATGCTGATACAAATTTATGTTCTTATTAACATAACATTATTTATGTTCTTATTAAAATTTATGTTCTTATTATGTGCTTAGTCGCTCAGTCATGTCTGACTCTTTGTGACCTCTCAGATTGTAGTCCACCAGGCTCTTCTGTCCATGGGGATTCTCCAGGCAAGAATGCTGGAGTGGGTAGCCATGCCCTCCTCCAAGGGATCTTCCCAACCAGGAGATCAAATCCAGGTCTCCCACATTGCAGGAGGATTCCTTACCATTTGAACCACCAAGGAAGCCTAAGAATACTAGAGTGGGTAGCCTATCCCTTCTGCAGGGGAACTTCCTGACCCAGGCATCGAACTGGGGTCTCTTGCATTGCTGGTGGATTCTTTACCAGCTGAGCTACCTGGGAAGTATGCAAGGGTTCTGTTTTCTTCAAATGCTTGCCAATCCTTGTTACCTTATCTTTTGGATACTACCCATCCTAACAGGTATAAAGAGATATCTCACCATGATTTTGATTTGCATTTCCCTGATAACTGGTAATGCTGAGCATGTTTTCATGTGCCCATTTAGCTATTTGTATGTATTCTTTGCAAAAATATCTACTGAGGTCATTTACCCATTTTATAATCAGGTTATCAATTCATGGATGCTATTGAGTTGTATGAGTTCCTTATATATTTTAGGTATTAAACCCTTAACACACACATGGTTTTCAAATATCTTCCCCCACTATGTGTGTGTGTTAGTTGCTCAGTCATGTTGCAACCACGGACTGTAGTCTGCCAGGCTGACTGTCCTTTGTCCATGGTATTCTCCAGGCAAGAATACTGGAGTGGATAGTCATTCCCTTTTCTAGGGGATCTTCCCAACCCAGGATTGAACCCAAGTCACCTGCATTGCAGGAAAATTCTTTACTGTTTGATTTTGTAAGTTGCTTTTTTAAAAAAAAATTCTCATAATTGTTTCCTTTGCCCATGCAGAAATTCTTTGGTTTGATGTCGCTCCACTTCTTGATTTTTCCTTTTTCACGTGTACTTTTGGTGTCACATATATTAACTGCTTTTTGAATATTGCATTAGCTTTGCATGCCTAGCATAAATCTCATTTGGTCATGGGGTATGGTGATAGTTTTTTCATTATAAGTATCAGTTTATAGTTGTTGCTGATATATAGGAATACATTTGATGCTTGTGTGTTGATCTTGTATGTTAATCTGTAAACTTGTTAAACTGACATATTCGTTCTAATAATTTTTATAGAATCCACTGTGTTTCCTATGTAGATTATAATGTCAGTACTGGTGAGTATGCAGCTGAAGACTCGAGGGGGCCCGTATGCAGTCTTCAGAGCTCCCTTTGTGTGCAGCTCTCTACTTTATGGTACCCTTCCCTACAAATCAGGATTTCTGTGGTGGTCCAGTGGCTAAGATTTGCACTCCCAATGCAGGAAGCCTGGGGCTGACCCATGTTCAGGGAACTAGAATGTTCAGGTACCCTACGTGCCACAGCTAAGACCCAGTTCAGCCAAATAAATCAATATATATTTTTAAAAGCTTTACCATCTAATGGGAGGACACAAATGAGAAACAAATAAGACTATACCAAATAGTGATAACAGTCATGATAAAAATAAATCATGCTCACAAGACTCATGATGATCACTTTATAAGCATGGTTCTTTTATGTGAACAGACCTAAATTCGGGCATACATATTTGGAGAGGTATGGGAGAAGGACTAATGTTTTAGCAATAAAAGAATTGGCCATCTGTTCAGTTATCTGGTTTGGGTTTTCAGGTGAAACACAGATGCTCAGAAAAGAACTTAGAAATGTATCTACAAGTAGAAGAAGTAAAAAGAAAAGGATATTCTACAACAATCTAAACACAGCCTAACAAGATTATCAGAACTCTTTCAAGTAAGATTTTGTGACCCTCCATCTCTTTGGTTCTTTTTATGCTTCCAGACCAAAAAAAAAAAAAAAAAAAACCAATAAAACTTTTTAATCTGCTTTTATAACCTGATTCTGTGTGAAAATACCCAGGTGGAAGTTTCCATTCTCTTTTGCCTTAAAATTCACTGATATTGCTTCTCTCTAGTTTCCTTCTCTTGCTCCTTGATGTTCTATTCCTTTCTCTGTCACTAGTAGCATTTCTATTCCCTGGAGAAGGACAAAAGTCAATGCTAAAATAGTTGAATCCGTGAGTGAGAAAAGTCATAAAAGGTCTCAAACCAACCTTGGCAGCTGTCCTTCCAAAGTCAGAGAAGAAAGTGAAAAAAAAAAAAACCCCAAAAACCAATAATATGGAACCTGATACAAATCTGATCCTAATATTTATCTGCCTCAGGAAGAACTATATGGTCAGATATTGGAACATTGGGACACTGAAGTCACATTTTTCCTATAAGCTTAAGATAGAGTAATATTCTGAAACAAATAAAAGGCTCCTGGGAGATTCCTATTTGATTTGTGACAATAATACTGTTATGGTGAACAAAATTTCACTTCAAAAAAAAGCCAATAAATGACCATCCGCCTGCAAAGTCCAGTGGCAAGCCTTCCTGTTATCTCAGGCCTATGTAGTCTGGGCAATAAAGTAAAAAACAAAACTCCTACAACCTTACTGTGCATATGTGCATCAGTCGTGTCTGACTCTCTGTAACCACATGGACTGTAGCCTGCTAGGCTTCTCTGTCCATGGGATTTCCCAGGCAAGAATACTAGAGTGGGTTGCCATTTCCTACTCCAGGAGATCTTCCCCACCCAGATCTTCACCTGCTTATCATTTCCAAGCTGATGTGGGTTTTTAACTCTAGCTTTGTTTCCTTCAAAATGGAATCTAAATTTTCCTGAAAAGACTCATGAGTTCAATGAGATGATTAGAAGCACATCATCTACAATCACATGGTTTGTAGCTAAGACTCAGAGACAATAAACACTATGGCTATGCAGATATGTACTGGAAGAGAATTCCTGACCATGTGAAGCCACCAGGAGCTGTGGCGCAAGAATGACCCAAGTCTTACTGACTTTCAAAAGAACTTTCTGCTTGCTCAGTATAGGAGCAGAAGTATCCTTGAAAATCACCATCACTCTGTGAATATCTATCCTGTATTGTTTCCAGGGACCACACCAAAATCTAAATAATCTTAGGTAACATCATGAAACAACTTTTATTATATTTTAAAAAATATTAATATAAGCAAAAATAATATGTATTTAATAGTATAACTTCAGTTAAATGTCATTTAGGAGTTATAATTTTCTAAAAGTTACCTCGTGAACACTGCTTTCACCAATGATGGAGCCAATGTTTATTGGAGAAAAAAAAAATCTCTGTGTTTACACGTTGTTAACAAATATTTATTGAACACACCACTACTTGCCATGCAGAGTATTAGATGTGGGGGATACAAAAATGAGCCAGAGGACATTGTCACTCCTTTCACAAAATGTTTTATGGAAGTAGCTACAGTGAAGCATCTTGGAGAGAGAGGAGGTTTTGCTCACATCTTTATGAGAGAGTTTAAAATTAGCATCTTCTGGTTGAGAAACAAACCATCAGAGGTGCTTCAGGTCCTTATAAATATCACACTTGTATTCACACAACTACTTAGTAGAATTTCCTGTATAAGCTGGTTCAGATTATCTTACTTGGTAAAATGAGCTTTCATTAATAAATTAAAATGTGATCCTTGTGACATAAAACCACTGTCACCCAGTTGAATGGAATGCATTAATATTTTTTTTCAGAGTCCTGTCCTGAGTTATAGGTTAAGAGAAACTTAAACAGTTGATCATACTAAGTGAAGTAAGTCAGAGAAAAATATCACATGATCTCACTTATATGTGGAATCTATAAAAAAAAGATACAGATGAGCTTATTTACACAAAAGAAACAGACTTACAGACATAGAAGACAAACTAATAGTTATCAAAAGGGAAAGAATAAATTAGGAGTTTGGGGATTAAAATATACATACTATTATATAGAAAATAGATAACCAACAAGGTCCTACTGTATAACACAGTGAACCATATTCACTGTAATAACCTATATTGGAAAATAATCTGAAAAAGTATATATATATGTATAAATAGAACACTTTTTCTATCAGCAGAAATTAACATTGTACACAAACTACACTTTAATTTTAAAAAATAAAAATAAAGACTTCCCTAAAAGTGGAAGTTTCACATACACCTGTTTCAAATTTTTATTTAAAATATTTCTCTTCTGCTTAATTCTTCCATTCACTTATCCATTAATCAATACATGTATGTCTTAAATGCTGACTATGTGCAAAATAATGACCTAGACAAAATCCAGGGTAAAGCCCTAATGGCCCTATCAAGTCAAAAGGGTTTGTGGAAAGGTCTTACTGGACTGCACGGGGAACCCTACTCAATGTCATGCGGCAGCCTGGATAGGAGGGGAGTTTGCGGAAGAACGGATGCATGTATATGTGTGGCTGAGTCCCTTTACCATTCACCTGAAACTATCACAACATGGTTACTGGCTATACTCTCATATAAAATAAAGAGTTAAAAAATTAACTAAATAAAAAATAAAATGGGTAATCAACAAGGTCCTTCTGTACAGCACAGGAAGCTCTCTACTTGATGTCATGTGGCAGCCTGGAAGAGAGGGGAGTTTGGGGGAAAGCAGATACATGTATATATACGGCTGAGTCTCTTTGCTGTCCACCTGAAACTATCACAACATTGTTAATCAACTATACCCCAAAATAAAATAAAAAGTTTTAAAAATGGGGGTTTGTGAAAGGATTTCAATCTAAATGGACAAGAAATGCACAACTTCACATAGGCACCCTCAAAAGAAGCGAACTCAGGAACCAAGAGACTCTTGATTTCTTGTAAATGCTTGATCTACAGAAGACAAGACTCATCTCCTGACCAGTGAACACCCCCTAATGGTCCCTTGCCATTCTCAGATCCCTGAACGTACTTCTTGGACTCTGGTGGGATGTCCCCCTTTCTACTCCCTGTCTGTCACACAGACCACTTCAAACCCTCAAAAGACTCGCCTGTAACTTGCACAGCATGTGTTTCCCCAGTTACCATTCTTCTGCTATTCCCAATAAAATGTTTCTGGTAATTAAAACTTGCCTCAGTTTACCTCTTTATTTAGTCCACAGGGCATGTAAACAAGTAAATTCATTATCATATTTAGTGTACAGAGTTTGATAATTAGAAAACGTGCCAAGCGAAGGTTAGGAATACAGGAGGGAAAAAGTTTCTTAAAAGGCTGAGACATGCAGAAAAATGAGAATTAAACATAAATCTCCTGAGAAAGGAAAACAAGAGGAGGCCAAAGAGAAAAGAAAACATATTTGTAAATGGTTTATCTGATCATTTCCCAAATTTTGTTCTTCATTACAAAATATGTAATGTACAATACATATGTACATAATGTACATACAAAATATGTATGTACAATACAAGATATGAAATTAAAAGGCACTTGCTCCTTGGAAGAAAAGTTATGCACAACCTAGATAGCATATTACAGAGCAGAGATATTACTTTGCCAACAAAGATCCATCTAGTCAAAGTTATGGTTTTTTCAGTAGTCATGTATGGATGTGAGAGTTGGACCATAAAGAAAGTTGAGCACTGAAGAATTGATGCTTTTGAACTGTGGTGTTGGAAAAGACTTGTGAGAGTCCTTTGGACTGCAAGGAGATCCAACCAGTCCATCCTAAAAGAAATCAGTCCTGAATATTCATTGGAAGGACTGATGTTGAAGCTTAAACTCCAATACTTTGGCCACCTGATGTGAAGAACTGACTCATTAGAAAAGACCCTGATGCTGGGAAAAATTGAAGGCAGGAGGAGAAGGGGATGATAGAGGTTGAGATGGTTGGATGGTATCACCAACTCAATGGACCTGAGTTTGAGTAAACTCTAGGAGTTGGCTATGGACAGCGAGGCCTGGCGTGCTGCAGTTCATGGGGTTGCAGAGTCGGACATGACTGAGTGACTGAAGTGAACTGAACCGAACAACATATTTATTTTAAAACTCATTTTGAAGTCAAATTTTAGCAATGGTGAAGTAGTTTATTTTGACTGAGCCCCTGAAAGATAGCAATTATATCTATCAACAAAATAAATTTTTAAAAAACAGAAACAAAAGCCCATTGAAGGCACCAGGGAGTAACTATAAGCATACAGGAACTGTAGGTTTTTAGATACTTCCTAGCAACAAAACAACATGTATAGCATGATGTTCAGATTTCCATGGCTTTTCTCCTGGGGGCACTTTGCAGTCTACATCTGATGCTGGGTGGAGAGAACTCAAGCAGAAAGCACAGTGTTATTGGGTAGAGAATTCCATGGGTTGAGTTTGGGGCTCCCAAAAGTAGCAAGGATTTGAGGGGAGGAATCCACAAAAGAAAGGAGACACCCCAATATCTACTTGTAAATTCTCTTAAAATGATTGGCTAACCCCTGAATTGTGTATGTTGTTGTTTTTCAGTCACTAAGTCATGTCCGGCTCTGTGACCCCATGAAGCACAGCACTCTAGGCTTTACTGTCCTTCACTCTTTCCCTTAGTTTACTCAAACTCACGTCCATCTAGTCAGTGATGCCATCCAACCATCTCATCCTCTGTCACCTCCTTCTCCTCTTGCTTCCAATCTTTGCCGGACTCAGGGTCTTTTCCAATGAGTTGGCTCTTTGCAAAAGGTAATTGTGTATAATCAAGAGCAACTCCAAGATGCCAAGAAGAAAACAACTGAAAGTCTAAAAGAGCTGAGCAAAAAACATATTTCCTGCACACTACTGTGGGGGGAACAGAGTTTGAGTTTGAGTCCTACAAAATTAGAGGGCTTAGACATTAAGTAAAGGCTTTCTGGGGATATGTTGTAAAAAATGATCATACCAAACATCCCTAAGATCAAGGTGACAAACCAGCAAACTGAACTGTCTATGAAAACAAATCATCAACATTCATAAGAGAAAGACAATGCAGTCAAGTCTCTATAATGCATTATGTAGACGGCTGCGTATATAACCAAAAACTACTACACATTAATAAAAATGGGTAGAGGTAACCCATAATCAAGGGAAGAGAGCAATAAACAGAAACAATCTCTGAGATGTTAGAATTAGCAAGCTAAAACTCTGAAGAAGCTCTGATAAATGTGTGTTAAGGACTTAAAGTAAAAAAGTAATGTCATAATAATCTCAACAAAGAAATAAAAACTACGAAAAACAGTCAAATGAAAATTCTGGAACTTAGGGTGATCATATCTGAAATATCATTTTCAGTGGATGAGTGTAGGAAGATACTGAAGAAGAAAAAGTTAATGAATTTGCACAGAATCATAGCATTTCATTAGGTAAGAGCCTAAGCTCTGAAACGAGACTGTCTTGCTCAAATTCTGCCTTTGTCTTTTAAAAGCTGTGTGACCTTGGGAAAGTAACTTAACTCCTCTGTGCCTGTTTCCTCTGTTATAAAATGGTGATACAGCCTGAGGACTAATTGAGTTATCAATTGAGAATAAGTTGAAATAAAATTGTAAAGTGCTTACCACAGTATCTTAATAAAAGCTAATTTTCCTTAAAAAGGTTAATGGACTTGAAGACATGTCAGTAGAAATCCACCCTCTGAGGAAGAGAGAAAAAGAATCGTAATGTGAGCAGAGCTTCAGAGACATGCAGGGGAGGATCGAGTAGTCTAGTAACACCTAACAGGAGTCCCAATAGGCAAGGGGAGCAAGAATGGGGTGAAAAAAACCTTGAAGAAATAATGACTGAAATTTCCCACATTTGGTGAAAAAAATTAGCTCACAGATCTACAAGCTGTGATCAAAAAAGTACTTATATAAGAAACAATAAGGATGTCTCCAAACTCAATGTTAGGAGAAAAAAATCCAGACCGAGAGGGATACACACTGTATGAGTTTATTTGTATGAAGTTCTAGAACAGGCTGAAGTAATCTATGATGACAAAGAGCAATGTTTGCCTGTGGGGGGTTGGGAGAATAACAGTAAAAATGAGGGAACTTTTTACGTTAATGAAAATGTTCCATATCTTGATTGTAGTGATGGTTACACAGGAGAATACATTTATCATTACTCCTCAAATTTTACAGATGCTTACAGCCTTTATATTTCACTCTATGAGAATTTCACTTCAACAAAGAGGGGACTCATTTTTCTCAAATTCAGTTCTGTGCTAAATGTGTGAATACAGCCCATTCTGAGTGGGAAAACCAGCATCGGTGATAACAGAGGAAGTGCTGCGTGTGCTGTAACTTACTCCCTGACGAAAGGTTCCAAGTGGAACCAGGTATCTTACATCAAGGTATACAACAGTTTCCTTCTGCCAAAAAATTCCAAAAATAATGAAGTGTATTATTCCAAGCATTTCTGATTTTCCTAAAGGAAATCAGCCCTGAACATCCATTGGAAGGACTGATGCTGTAGCTGAAGCTCCGATACTTTGGCCACCTGATGTGAAGAACTGACTCATTAGAAAAGACCCTGATGCTGGGAAAGATTGAGAGCAGGAGAAGGGGCCGACAGAGGATGAGATGGTTGGATGGCAGCACTGACTCAATGGTCATGCGTTTGAGCATGCTCTGGGAGGTAGTAAAGGACAGAGAAGCCTGGCGTGCTGCAGTCCATGGGGTTGCAAAGAGTGGGACATAATCGGGGGACTGGGCAACAACTTTCTTAGTAGTATATTTATAAAACAACTGAACTATGGGGAATTCCTTGGCTCTCCCGAGGTTAAAACTCTGTGCTTTCACTGCCAAGGGTGTGGGGTCAATCCTTGGTCAGGGAAATGAGATCCTGAAAGTTGTGTGGCATGGTAAAAACAACAACAACAACAAAAAACCCAGAAAACTGAAATGGGAGATGGCAGCTGCGGTCCAGCTGAATTGAAACTAAGTTGCTTCCCTTTGAAAGGATGGCATTCACATGCGTCAGGATCATAGTCTCTTCCTTTCCCAAGTGAGCCTGCTCTGTAAGTAACCTCTGCTGTGTGTCTCTCAGTAATGCTGACCAACTGGAAACTGAATAAAATGCCTTCTCAAAATAGACAACTAAAGCCATATTCTAAAAATGACGTACATCTGGCTTAGCACATGCAGGATTTTTAATAACTGCCTCTTCCAAACGGTCAAAGTTGAGTCCTGCCAGAATGAGGCAGAACAATCATGCTCAAGAAGTTCCTGGTGCTTTAAGATGGTGGCTGCCCTGACCGCTTCTCGTCACGACCCGTGGACTTCTTCACGTCTTCTGCTGGTTTGTCTCTTCATTTTCACAATCAGGAATATTGCAGCCTGAAGTTGTAGAATTAGAACATCTCTGTGTTATTAGAACCTACTGAGATCCAGCTGGGACCCTGGCCACCTCCCTTAATTGATAGATAGATGAAGATCAAGAGTCAGATGAACACCCATGAGGACCCAAGTTAGGTACGCTTGGATCTTACCTGGTTCATCTAGTTAGTACAGACTTACCTCGATTTTAGCCCAAGTGGTCTCTTGGAACCCTGTGCTTCCAAGAGCAAGGGTTTCAAGGCATAAGGAAAGAAGGCTCATCCCTGTACATTGTCAAGGTAGACCCCCCTCCCCACTCTGAGGGTCTGAAACTGAACTTCACTTACTGGATTACATCCCTATTTTGCCTCCAAATTCAGCCTGGGATCTTGGGCCAATTATATATTGATTGCAGGCAGATATGGAAGGCCGAAAAAACATACAAATCAGAACCACCAATCATACTTTTGGGGGAGGTCTTCCTTCTTCTTCTTATTTCTAAATAAAAATACACAGCATTTACCTGCAAGGGCAAGGTGATGTGACAAATCCATATACTTTTGCAGCTTTCTGTCCTCTCATAACTTCTATTACAGCATTTCCCGTTTTATACTTTCCTGTATCAGCACAAATTCATGTGGGAGACTGTCAAGTGAGATTATCTTATTCTGGAATCAAGACTAATGCTCAAAGCAGAGAGCAAACAAACAAAAACGCACTAAACACTTCATATTCTAAACAGACTCCAGCCCCTGTAGAATGGGCTACTCACAGCCCCAGGGGGATTTCTACTGAGAAAGCAGAAGTCCGAATAGCTCAAACCAAGAAGCACTCTCCCTTCCAACAATGTAAAGGGAAGCCCAGAGAGAAGAAGGTCATCCACTTCATAGGGTGTGCAGTGCCTGTTAAGAAAGCTGATTTTCCCTCTCTTCCCTGCTGAAGATGGAAAGGAAATGCATTTATTTCACAAAGAAGGGGGCGGCAGAGGGTGAGATGGTTGGATGGCATCACTGACTCAATGGACATGAGTTTGAGCAAACTCTGGGAGGCAGTGAAGGACAGAGAAGCATAGTATGCTATAGTCCTTGGGGTCACAGAGTCAGAAATGACTTCGTAACTGAACAACAGCAATCCCAAACTAAGAGAGCGCTGAGAGAACTTAATCAGGAAACCTGAAACAAAGGAAAACTGACATCTCCCTCCTCAACTAGAAGCCTACTGAGCTGCAGCACTGCCCCCTCCTTCTCTTTGATATTTCATATTTTAATCATTTTTTAATAGAAAATATGCATAATAAAATATACGTAACATAGCATTTACCATCTTCACCATTTTAAATACAGTTCTGTGCCATTAAATAACATTCGAACAGCTCTGCAAACCGTTGGGGACAGCAGGAGTCCTCATTGACAGGTATGTACTAATTTCTGGGTCACCTAGGTAATGTCACTCACACTGCAAGAGAGATGTGGGGGGAGGGTTCTGGGAATCTAGGAACTTAATGTCCTTGACAACCCCTCTACTCTGCTGGATGGAAAAAAGTGGTGCCGGTCACAAGCACTCTCAGATTTGGCAGAGAACTTGAACAACAACAATAAAAAGACTGATCCTGAATTCAGGTCTTTCGGGGGTAGGAGGCTTGTTGTTTGCCTTGGGAGGGCCTGAAAACTGGGGGACAGAGGAGCAAAATGCCAGAAAATTGGGAGGGTAAGAAAGAGAACCTTGGGAGTTGCTGGGTAGCTCCACGCGAAGGAACGTGGAAGGACAGAGGTGAGTGGAAGGGCAGAACCACAAAGCCTCTCAGGCAGCCAGCAGGGTAAGCAAATGGTGATCCCACCCATGAAAGGTTCACTCAAATTATGAGACATGACTTTTCCTTAAGGGAATCTCCTCAGGGGCAGAGGCACCAGGTGAAACCTGCATGGAAACTACATCAGTAAAGGCCACTAGCATCAGACTAAATAGGATTGGCCGTTGCTTCTCCAATCTTCTCCCTACTCTAAACATTAAAGCTACTAGGCCTGAAAAGAAATATAAAGAGATGCTCCCAAAGCAGAGTCTTTCTGGCTGACTTGAAATGAAGGTTTGCATCATGGGGACCAGTGGATACAGCTGGGAATTCCGAGTCAGATGCTGATTGTAGTCAACTGATTCTGACAAGGGTGCTAAGACAGTACAATGGGGAGAACCCTTTGGGTCTGGGCTTTTCATTTATATATTAAAATTTATATTTTCAGTACATTAAATTTACTCATAAAAGCATTCTAAAAATGTAAACTTTTTTCCTTTTTAACAAAATATAATAAAATATAAAAACCCCCAAATGGAAGACTTGACATTTACAATTCAAAATCAAATTATCAGAATATTAAATATTTACAAAACTGTATCTCTTAGAAATATTTATGAAGTTACATGCAGTTTTATAGAACTGACATAAAAGAATAGCTCAAAGGAAAAAAAAGGGGAGAATTTTCCTTCCTTTAAATGAAAATATGTGCAATAGAAGCTATGAGGATTTTTGAGTACACAAGGCCTTTTATTTATTTTTTTAAAATTTATTTTATTTATTTATTTTTGGCTGTGCTGAGTCTTCATTGCTGTGCACAGGCTTCAGTCTTGCTGTGGTGAGTGGGGTTGCCTTCTAGCTGTGGTGTGAGGGCTTCTCATTGAGGTGGCTTCTCTTATTGCAGAGCATAGACTGTAGAGCTCAGGCTTCAGTAGTTGCAGTGAGTGGGTTCAGTAGTTCTAACGCACAGGCTTATTTGCCCGAGGCATGTGGAATCTTCCCAGAGCAGGGACCGAACTCTCGTCCCCTGCATTGGCTGGCAGATTCTTAACCACTGGACCACCAGGGAAGTCCTGGGATTTTCTTGTTTTGTTTTGTGCTGTTTTGTTCTTCCCAGTTTAATATCGTTCTTATATATCATTCAGAGTTTGTCTTTCTTCTTGAATCAGTTTAATAACATGTCTTCCTAGGAATTTGTACATAATATTAAAGTTATTTAATTTGTTGGCATACAGTGTTTTTTAAAAAAAATAGTACTCCCCTTTGTGCTATTATTGTTATATGTAATTCATCTATATGTTGCAGATCTAATGACACACCACTATAATTATTAATTTATGTATTTTATGTTTATTAAAGATGTTGACAAAAGAAAAAAGAAATGAAATTTTGAAACAAACAATGATCTGATTTTGAGGCAAAAAGAAAATGCCTTTTAAGGGATCAACACTGATTCTTTTTCTAATATTTATCTTTTATTTGGCTTTACTGGGTCCTAGTTATGTTATGCAGGATTCCATATTTGGCCATATGGGATCTAGTTCTTTGACCAGGGATTGAGCCCAGGCTGCCTGCATGGGAGTGCAGAGTCTTAGCCACTGGACCACCAGGAAAGTTCTCAGGCTGATTCTTAAACACTGAAATTGGCTTGTTCTAACAAAGATGACCAGAAAGTTGTGGGATCTTGATAAAATTTTAAATAATGGTTGTCCAATGGGAGAAAGGAAACTTGTTATAAGGAATATTTCAAGAATTCACATTTATGCTCCAACAAGGGATAATTTCTTCATAAACCTACTACCTACACAAGGAGGGTGGGGTTGTGCTAGCTAGCTGAGAAAAAAGACTGCTGGAAAACAGTAGTGACCAGGAAACAAAGATTGTGTTCCAATCCAGTGCAACAGAAAACCTCTGAAGAGCCTAAGGTTGCATTCTTTGGAAGAAAAATAAGTCTTTTTATATCCTCTCACCTTGGCCTTCCTGAATGATAGGCATTCATCCACCACAACAGTGGAGAATCCAGCTCTGGAGGTGGAAGGTGCGGAAGGCCCACCTGTATGAGATGCCAGGAGCAAGGAAGTGTGGAAAAATGAGAGGGAAAGCATACCTGGATGCGAGAAAACACATGATTCCAAAGTTAAACAAGACAGAGTGAAACCTATTCTTGCTGAAATGAAGCCCCAGCTGCACCGTACAACCATTTCCTTCTTATTACGTAAGTCGCCAAGTTACTTTCATCAGACTGGCATCTGGCCAATGCAAGAACAAGCACGAGGATCTCCCTGAGATTGTTCCTGGGATGTGAACAATCGGGATGACTCTCGTTACTCCCTGCCAGAGATGCTGATTGATTGGTGGAAGGCAGGAGGAGCAGAGGATGCCAGAATCGATCACAGATTTGCCAGAGAAGCATCGGCTTGTCAATGATGTTGTGCGGCAACTTACGCTGGATTTGAAGACAGTAAATGTCATATGAAAGCATAAGTGATTTATATATGAGACTACGGGCGCACTTAAAATCTGCAGTGTAATGACACGAGATACCAACAGATGGCATGTTTTGTGGTAATTACCACAGACGAAAAACAAAAAGACAAAACACCTCGAAGAAAGAAATAACTGTTCGAGAGCAATTAGCTGCAAAGCATGAACCATTTCCCCCTCCTGTTCCCTCTCCCAGTTTTTAGAACATTCAGTCCCTCTATCAACCTGATGAACTATGCCTTTGTGCTTTAATTAACAAAAACCAGAGCAATCAAATCAAAAGTCAGTCTGTTCTCCGCTACACTTTGCAGCCTCACAATACACCATCCAGCAAAATGCAGAAGGCCTTGCTAAAGGCAGAGGAGAAAGAATAAAACAGAATATTCAAGGTGAGTTCTAAGCTCTAGGTCAACTGCCTATGCACAGTGCAAACTATTTCCAAATAGCTAATCTTCCATGTGATTTTTTTTAAAAATAGAAGCACTGAAGTGTTTTACTTCTCTTGCTAGGCTTGTTACCAAGAACAAAACAAGTTCAGAGGCAAGAAATCAGAAGTTGGCCACACAGCCTGCTTCTCTAGTCTTCAGTCCCCTCTGTACTCCTCCACTGTGGAACCTGCTTAGACCTAATGCTTCCTTCACTCCAGTCTGTTGATGAGACTTGAAGCTACATCCTCACTGCCCTCCCAGTGGCTCTGCGATTTGCTCTTGGTTTTCCTGCATGAATTCTAACAGGTTTCTGTAGCCGTTTGACCTCTGGATTGGCTGCTTACACTTGGCTCATGTATTTTAATCTTCTGGCCCTGTCTACCTTCCATGTTGCCCGCACTATCTTCTCTTTGATTCTTTCACCTTAGAATCCCTGTGGGGATTCGCTGGTGGCTCAGTGGTAAAGAATCTGCCTGCCAAGGCAGAGGACGCAGGAGATGTGTGTTTGGTTCTTGAATGGGGAAGATCTGCTGGAGGAGGAAATGGTGACCCACTCCAGTACTCTTGCCTGGAAAATCCCATGGACAGAGGAGCCTGGTGGGCTACAGTCCATGGAGTTAGAGTCGTACATGACTGATCGACTAAGAAACAACAATTATCTTCACTACTTTTTACATCTTTATTATTCTTCTTTAATTGTCTGTTCCTATACCATAGTCCTCAAGCTGACTTTCAATGCAGAAAGTTCACTTCTTCACAGCACTGTTTCTTTTCCCGGTCATTATCCACCGTCACTTTCTACAAGCCATCTTGACACTTGGGCACGAAGCCAGGCTCTCTCTGCTCTGGCCGTAATGAAACATCAGAGAGAACAGGTCTGAACTATTCCTGCCCATCAGTAAGAAGCACTGCATTTTTCATTTAACAAAATGGAAACATAGGTTTCACACGAGAGCAAAGTCCATGTTCCTCGTCCTTTTAGTCCTCTATATACCAACAAGTTCCACTCTGAGAACGCGTTCCTAAGTCTAGTTGGCTTATACATCTGACAAGGTTAGCCTAGGGACCCAGCTAACACAACCGGCCATATAGTACTATAGGTTTATGACACTTTTCACACAAACAATACATTAAAAAAAAATAAAGAAAAATTTTAAATTAGTTAATTCATCCTGGTTGCTCTGGGTCTTTGTTGCTGCACATGGGCTTTCTCTAGTTGCCGTGAGCAGGGCCTCCTCTTCACTGTGGCGCACAGGCTTCTCACTGTGGTGTCTCCTCTTATTGTGGAGTGTGGGCTCTTGGGACACGAGCTTCAGGAGTTGCAGCTCGCAGCCTCAGTAGCTGCGGTCCCAGGCTCTAGATAGAGCAGGCTCCAGGCATTCAGACTTGAGTGGCTGGGCGTGTGAGCTCAGTCGCTGCGGCTTGCGGGCTCTAGAGCAAGGCTCGGCATTTGTGGTGCAGAGGCTTAGTTGCTCCGTGGCATGTGGGATCGTTCCGGACTAGAGATCGACCCCATGTCTCCTGCCCTGGCAGGTGGAATACTATCCACTGGGCCACCAGGGAAGTCCCAGGGACACTTCTTTAGAAGCAGTATTGTTACCACCTGTAAGTGATGGATAAACTGATAATAGAACCACTAGTAGGGAGCAGGGCAGTAACACCTACCGAGGCCTACCTAGGCCACTGAGGTACATGTGTCATCTTTCCCCCTCATCACATCAATGGTGAGATCACCTGTGACTGCCAATCCTGCTAATCAGCACAGTGAACATGGATTCACTATTGAAAGCCTGCTAGAATTTCTCAAGTTCAAAGACAGAGGTACCAGGCAGCTGTGTGCATGGTTAATCCAAATACAATTAGAAATCCAACTCCACTAAAAATGTAATCTCCTTTAAAATGATCCTCAAGGAGATAAAAGTCCTGAAAAATTTTAAACAGTATTTTACAGATACACAACTCTTTCCTGTAAATATGATTCATACACTATTGTTTCTTAGATGGAGATATTAGGACCTGATCTCGATTAGGTTACAACTGACTCTTTTTTCTATATATGATTTCTTTGAGTTATTTGGGTGAATTATTTGTAAAGGAGATCTTTGGTAAGCAGTCCTGAAACAATAAAAATTCCATGTTTGATTGTAACTTTGTAAACTTTAAAAATATTACTGTTTTATTTGTCAGTTATACCTTAGTAAGGCTGGGGGGGGAGATATGGAACTTTTAGAAAATTCTACGTTTGAAATATCACCCAAAATATCAACAGTATCTGTAAAAGAAAATCATGAAAGGTAATAGTTATGAGGTAAGTCCAAAAGGTACCAAGTGTCATGTACTATTGATACTGGTAGTTTTCACAGCAGCAAAATACCACATGTGGCTCCAATCTGGCCAGTCCCATGGTTTTGTAATACATGAGGTGTGATCAGGACTCAGCCATGCCCTGCGTACTGCTTCCTGCTACAATGGCACAACTCAGTGGATGCAACAGAAACTGTATGATCCTCAAATCCCAAAGTATTTACGGTCTGGCCCGTTACTGAAGAACTTGCTGACTCCTGCTCTAGAAAAAAATACTAATGCTTTGGCCAAAAAAGAGGACAATTTCTTTAGTGTGCTTCAGAAAAAAATTAAAGTAACAAAATGAAGCAAAAAAGCTGTTACTAAAATCACCAAAGCCAAATCAGATTGAAGGACTATAAAGTGTAGGTATGATAGTTCAGCTTTATAGCTACACAAAGGCTCCAGTACTCTCACTAATTAATAATTTTAGTCAATGTTTGTTGTGTTCCTTGCATGTGCCAGGTAGTCTGGTAGCCACTTTACATTCATCACTTCTAGTTTTCAAAATAACCCTTCATGGAGGTATTGGACATGTCTATTTCACAAACAAGGATGCTGAAATCAAAATAACTTACTGAAGGCCAGGCAGATCTAACTCCATACCTTGCATTTCAGGCATTCCTTAGCATTAAAGAAAGCTCATCAGGGACAGAGTCAACATCACAAATCTCTCCACCCTGTATTGAGAAAATGCTAATATAGAAACTAGTATAAACAAGTACTTCTGGAGAGTTCTAGTTAAAAAGCAGGAGTATAGTATTCCTGTCACCTTCCCTTGTGAAACCAGCTGAAAAATGAGACACCAAATGATATACAATAAATAAAATAAGCACAACTCCACATCATAATTCATGAGAAAAAGACGCCCACTGCAATGAAACTTGATTTATATCTAGGTAGAACATTAAGAAGATGCTGTCAAAAAGTCCATGATTTATTTCCCTGTTAATTTGTTTTCTTCAGATCTGTGCAAAGATGGGGATCATCTTCCCATGATCTAATCAACTGAGAATATCAGTCTACAGGACTTGCTTAAATGATCACAAATGCCTTATTAAACCCCATAAGAAATAAGCTAGTTTGTCTCATCAGATTGTCATAATTCCCTTCCATGTTCAGCTCTTCCTAACTTTTCTCTCCTTAAATCCTCAGCTTGGGCTATCTTCAGCAAATTTTTTTTTTTAATGTTTTCAATTCTTTTTATTTTTAATATGTAAATGTGTAAATGTTTTAGTCCAAAGATTTTTTAAGACACTAATTCTTTGCCTCCATTTAAAGTGTTTTCTTTGTTAAGTATTTTTATAAGAAAGTGTGCATAGAATAAGCTGTCTCTACTTAAAATAACTTTTGTTTCCCTAAATTTATTGTAGTATTTTTTTTTTATTGTGTTGGTTTTGCCATACAATGACATGAAACCGCCATGGGTTTACATATGCTCCCCCTCCAGAACCCCCTCCCTCCTCCCTAGATTTAAATAATAAAAAAAATCATAGACTTCATCAATTTCATTCCATTTTAGCAAAGAATATAAATCTATTCAATTAAAAATAAGCTCCATCAAAATGTTTCTTCTACAAGTCAAGATATTGCAAATAACACTATAGACTTTCAGAATTAACTTTTACACTGCAATTCAGCAGATGATCTAGACTCCTACTTTGCTTCATATAAAACAGGAACAATAGGGCATGAAACCACTGCTTTCATGCCCTTTATTACAACTTTTAGTATTATGTGACAATCACTGCATTGCCATGTTTCTGGTACTCTAGACAAATGGACCACTTGATCTTCTTTTTCACTAGGAGTGCTTCATTGAGATGCAACTTACATGTTCAGTTCAGTTCAGTTGCTCAGTCATGTCCAACTCTTTGCCACCCCATGAATTGCAGCACTCCAGGCTTCCATGTCCATCACCAACACCTGGAGTCCACCCAAACCCATGTCCATCAAGTCAGTGATGCCATCTCATCCTCTGTCGTCCCCTTCTCCTCCTGCCCCCAATCCTTCCCAGCATGAGTGCCTTTTCCAATGAGTCAACTCTTTGCATGAGGTGGCTAAAGTATTGGAGTTTCAGCTTCAACATCAGTCCTTCCAATGAACACCCAGGACTGATCTCCTTTAGGATGGACTGGTTGGATCTCCTTGCAGTCCAAGGGACTCTCAAGATTCTTTTCCAACACCACAGTTGAAAAAAAGCATCAATTCTTCAGCGTTCAACTTTCTTCACTGTTTAACTCTCACATCCATACATGACCACTGGAAAAACCATAGCCTTGACTAGACAGACCTTTGTTGGCAAAGTAATGTCTTTGCTTTTTAATATGCTGTCTAGGTTGGCCATAACTTTCCTTCCAAGGAGTAAGCGTCTTTTAATTTCATGGCTGCAGTCACCATCTGCAGTGATTTTGGAGCCCAGAAAAATAAAGTCTGACACTGTTATGCATAAATGCTCCATGGATGTAGATATAGAATAATTCCATCATCCTAGAAATTTTTCTCCTGCTCCCTTTCCAATTTATCCCCACACCTTGAGGCAACAACTATTCTGATTTCTATCATCACAGATTAATTTTGTATGCTCTAAAACATCATGTAAATGAAATCATGCAGCGTGTGTTCTTCAGTCTCTGACTTACTTAGCCCAACATGTCTGTGCAACGTATCCATTAACATTACAGATGTTCATGCTGCCTGTTATGCAGCTCATTTGTTTTTATTGAATAAATATTACATAAATCGTTTATCCATTCTCCTCATGACGAGAAACTGTGTTATCGTTCATAAAGCTAATAGGAATATTCTTGTGAGTCCTTTTGTGAACATGTGCATGTGAAAATGCCATGTGATGAGGAAGGTGTTGGTTTAATTTTATTAGAAAGTGGCACACAGATTGCCCAAGTGATTACGTCATGACGGCTCGTCTTTAAACGTATCCTAACTTTCTCAGCTACGCTACCTTAGGGTACTCTGTCACTTCCTGGAATGTCTTTCCAGTGCTTGTGGGTTGAATCCAACCATCCTTTTGGGTGTAATTCATTAGCCTCATCTTCCATGAGGTTTTCCTACCCTAGCTCCTGTCTTAAACGGCCAAAATGCATTTAAAAAAAATCTGCTCTAGCCTTTCTAAGCATTTTTTGTTACTACTCCTTAGGATCTTTTCCACTCTGCTTTTTGTGTATTACATCCTATGAAAGACAGATTGTACTCTGCACTGTTTCATCCCTCAGGCCTAGTTACAGACAATGCCAAGCACACTGCAAGTACAGACTGAAGATTTGTTGAATGAATAAATGGCTTTATATATACAATATCTCTTTCCTAAAAGAAATCATGTTCTACTAATTTCTATAATACCTAAAATTCCTTACACTAAAATAAATGAACAAACATCTGATGTGTGCTTATAACAATTTATTAAAATACATGGAAATTATAATTAAATTAGATTTGGTGGCTCTGCAAAGTAATCAGTGGATTTACATTTTATCACATGATTCTAATAATCTAACTTTCTCATTTGATTGAAAAGCAACCTTTTGTTGTCAGGTGAAAGTGGAAGCATACAAATATTCTTCCCTAAATTTATTTCAAATCAGAGCTGATTTCATATACTGTTTTCATAATACACATACATGCAAATGTATTCATAGAGATTCTTAAATATTAATCAAGAGAACTTGAGCATTTGGTTGTTCCAACTGACTCTCATTTAAAAGGAAATTTAATTTTTTGAAAAGGCTGATATATGGCAACTCAATTATTTCCTAGGATATAGCTGTATTAAGGTTCTTAATTTTAAATTGCCAGGGATTGTATTAAATGACAACAATAAAATTAATGTATAATTGGGTGAAGGCTTCTAGCTTTTAAAATAAAATATTTAAAGATAATCTTATAGGGTTATTTAAACTCATGAAGTGAGTACTTACTTTAGAAGGAAGAAGAAAAAAAGTAAAAAAATCTGAAATGTTCCATTATCAAGAATATCCATTCACCTCTTGAACTCAGGGGAATACTTCAGGCTCTGCTAGATAAAACTGGTTATTAGATGTCTTCTGATATTTTATCTGCTCTTCCAACATTTAACTCTTATGAGAAATGTCATAAGACAAAATGCATTTTATTGTTAGTGGAAATTCAAGAGGAACTGTGGACATGACATTGAATTCCAATATTTTATTTAACTAGTCTAGGAGAGGATTTTCAAATAAAAAGGGTAGAAAAAGAAAATTTTTAAAAAGCAATACATAGTGTCTTTTCTTGATGGGAGAAAAATGCAAAACAGCGAAATCTTGTCATTGTTTTGATAAAAATAATTTCTTATAATTTTTGAAAAGACGTTTAGTAAAAGGTGGCCTGGAAGAGATTGTGTGCTTGGTCTTATACTTTTAAAAATATGTGTTCATCATTTAAACCAGGAATCTCCAAACATTTTCTGGAAAGGACCAGATAATGAAAAATTGTTGCTTTTCAGGTCATTTAGTTTCTGCTGCACCTACTGAACTTCGCCTTCAAGGCACAAAAACAGCTATGGGCAACATGAAAACACATGATCATGGCTGCGTTTTCATAAAACTTTATTTACAAAAATATCTACAGGTTATAGTTTGCTGACTTCTGATTTGTATAATACAAGAAAAATAAAATCCAGTAAGATTTTTTCCTTCAGTTTGAAACAAATTCCATCCATTTTAACATTGTACGACTTTCTAATGATAAACAAGCTTTACTCATACATCATTTAAGACAGATGATTTTACTTTATATCTTTTTTATCACTGCGTCCCTGATCATTCTAACATCTTGACACCAAGCAATTTTCTTATGACTTGTCTTTCCCAGCAGCAGTTAGCAATCACCATGGCTCAGTTTAAGACTGCCTCTTCTATGTCACTAGAAATTTTCAACCATCTGATTGAGTTTCTTCAGCACTGAAATGATAAACAACATTTCTTTTTATTTTTGTATGTGAATGTATTGGCATCTTCTACACAAGTCAAAAGAAATATGAACCTGGTTCTATTCAAAATATTTAACATGTGATATAGATGTATAATGGAACGATACTCAGCCATAAAAAAAGAATGAAATAATGCCATTTTCAGGAACATGGATAGACCGAGAGATTATCATACTAAGTGAAGTTAGCTGGACAGAAAAAGACAAATATCATACAATATCACTTGTATGTGGAATCTAAAAAATGATACAACTGAACTTATTACATTTTTAATAAAACCAGAGCATGCTCTGTGGCAAAGGCTTGCTATTGAAGAGAAACTACTTTAGCAGAGCCTTATCTCCCTAGGACTCCTGTCTTCCTGTTTCACCTAAAGGGAGAAACAAAAAAGCTAAGAAACACTTATGAAGCTCACTGTCCAGGAACTCAGTCCCACTAAAAGACTGAGATTTAATTATAAGATAATAAGTACATCTTCCTCCTCCATGTTTCATCATCATATCAACAGAGCTCTAGTTTAAAAACTATGTGATAGTGTGATAGGGTGAAGAAATGCATGTTTGGTCATTCAGATACCAAAATAGGTTTCCCAGAAGTATTTGGCCTTCATTCCCAGTTCTTGGCTCATAGTTCCCCAAACACTTGGAATTTCCTAAGTGTTGAGAGTAACAAAGTTTCTAAGAGAGTAAATCTTTGAAAGCTCCCATGAATAAAAATTCTGTAACTACGTATGGTGATGGATATTCATTAGAAAACAAAGGAATGATCACCAGACTAGCTCAGAAAAATGAAAGCTGAATTGCTGCCACAAGATCTGCCCTTCAAAGAATATGAAAAGAAGTTCCTCAGAGGAAAAGCAAAGGATATGTGTCAGAAAACTCAGATCTACAAAAGAAAGGAAGAATGTTAGAGAAGGAACAAATAAAGATTGCTTTCAAGTTTGGGCAATTATGAATAGAGCTGCTCTAAACATCCATGTGTAGATTTCCATGTGGAAATACATTAAAAAAATGTTTTGGGGGTAAATACCAAGGAGCACAGTTGCTGGATCATTGGTAAGAGAACATTTAGTTTTATAAGAAACCACCAAACGGTCTTCTCAAGATCCTGTACCTTGGCATTCCCACTAGTAGGTTAAGCTCCAGGAAAAAATCATTTCTCCTGAGGACAGAACTAAGGAAGAAGAAAAGAATGCATGTTTCAAAATAACTACTTTTCCCCTTCAGCTGAAGCAGGATGAGATTTTTCTCCAGTCTTCACTGGGAGAACAGGGTAGAGCTCTTGGAGATAAAATTCAAAGAAGTATGGGGACTTCCTAGGACTGCAGTTTTTCATTTCACACTTGTCGGCATGTAGCCTTCAGCAATTCATCAATTACAGCTCAGATTCTCCTACTCCAGTCCCCCCCGTCCCTCCCGTCCTGTTCCTGTGGGTGTTTCTGCTTCAGTGACTCTCTATAGCTACCTGTTTCTCCAGTTTGTGAGGCAACGGGTCAATCTTCAGTGTGCTTGGTCTTTCACTTGTTATGGTAGAGTGACAACTTCCAAGCTCCTTATACACTGGACCAGAAACTAGTGTCAAAGGAAGACAGTACTGGGTGCTTGTGAGAGGTATAGCAATTCAGATTTTTTCAGACTCCTGCGGGAGTGGAGAGTGACTTTGGTGGTGGTGGTGGTTTAGTCGCTAAGTGGTGTCCGACTCTTGCTACCCCATGAACTGCAGCCTGCCAGGCTCCTCTGTCCATGGGATTCTCCAGGCAAGAATACTGGAGTGGGTTGCCATTTCCTTCTCCAGGGGATCTTCCTGACCCAGGAACTGAACCCAGGTCTCCTGCATTGCAGGCAAATTCTTTACCAACTGAGCTATGAGGGAAACCCAAGAGGGACTCTGGCACGGCGCAAATTCAACTCTAACGGAGGTGAAGGTAACTGAGGTGTTTAAAGGGAGCACAGAGAGAAAACAAACAAGAGACTACAGGGAAGTGAAGAAGAACAAAGGGACTGCAGAGGGTAGGAGGAAATGGAAAATTACAAGAGTAGAGAATTACTGAAAATGGTTTGGCAAGATGGATTGGGACCTACTGTTTGTGGTTTGGCAGAATTGTGTCTTCTTGAGCAAACACTCTGCAAGGGAGCTGGGGTCACAGCGAAGAATGTGACTGGGACAGGTGGAAGCCAGGCTAAAGTCTGGCCCAGTCTCTTAGCTCTATGTTGGGGCAAATCCTTTTTCCTTTTGTGCCATGTGGGAGTTAGCAGGTCATCCAGGTTGTCATATCTCACTTTATGGCACTTCTCAAATACTGCATTTTTACAGACTGAAGGTTTGTGGCAATCCTGGATGGAGCAAGTCTGTGGGTGTCATTTTTCCAACAGCAATTGCTCATTTCCTATGTCTGGGTCATGTTTTGGTAATTCTTGCAATATTTCAGACTTTTTCACTATTACGATGGTATTTATTACAGTGATCTGTGACTAGTGATCTTTGATATTACCAGTATGACTTGCTGAAGGCACAGATGATAGCTAGCAACTTTGAGCAATAAAGTCGTTTTTAACTAAGGTATGTACATTGTTTTAGACATAATGTCATTAACACTTGCCAGACTACATTAGAGAGAAAACATAGCTTTTATATGCACTGGGAAACCAAAGAATCTGTATGACTCACTTTATTGCAGTATTCTCTTTATCACCATGGTCTGGAACCAAACCCACAATATGTCAGAGATATGCCTGGATATATAAATTGGCCGAAAATCTAAAACTAAGTGTGCAGGCTTCCCTGGTGGCTCAGTGGTAAACAATCCACCTGCCAGTGCAGGAGACGCAGGTTCTACTCCTGATCCAGGAGGATCCCCGTGCTGCGGGGCTGCTAAGCCTATATGCCACAACTACCACTGAGCCTGGGTTCCAGGGCCTAGAAACCGTAATAACTGAGCCACAGCTACTGAAGTCCACACGCCCTAGATCCCATAGTCCACAGCAAGAGGCGTCACCACCAGGAGGCCTGAGCACAGCAATGAAGACCCAGCACTGCCAAAAATAAAAAATAAAATGATAAAACCAACTGTGCGGTGATTTTGCAATTTTAGTTTTAATTCTTGATAACGATTCTTCCCAAAACATCTAGGAGTATGAATAATATGAAAATAATATAAATTAGTGATTTTCAGGCCTACTATATCCTTTTGCATGCATCTGTGCTAAGTCACTTTAGTCTGTTAAAGTGGTTAATTGTTTGAGTCTGACTCTTTGTGACGCTATGCACTATAGCCCACCAGGTTCCTCTGGCCATGGAGTTGTCCAAGCAAGAATACTGGAGTGGGTTGCCATTTTCTTCTCCATGGTATCTTTCTGACCTAGGGATTGAACCTGTGTCTCTTATGTTTCCTGCAGTGGCAGATGAGTTCTTTACCACTAGCAATGCCTGGGAAGCCCCAATGTGGTACATACACTGTTTGTTTTGCTTTGTGTTTTTAATTTTTGTTTTTTAAAATTGTGAAAGTATGATAACACATTTACAGGAGACTTGGAAAATACAGAACAAGGTTGCATATAGTTTCACTGTGGCTTGCAATTATTTTTCTAAGTAGATAAATTAATATGTTTAATTGAAGTTTCAATAAAAAAACTCTCAAAAATTATTAAAATGAATATACAGAGAAATAGAAGGATATAGTCTTGGGTTGGAAAGATCCCCTGGTGGAGGGCATGGAAACCCACTCCAGTATTCTTGCCTGGAGAATCCCCATGGACTGTAGACCCCCAGGCTCCTCTGTCCATGGGGTCGTGCAGAATCAGGCATGATTGAAGTGACTTTAGCATGCATGTATGCTGAAGGATGTAGTAGACTTGAAAATCACTATGAACCAATTCAACATAATTAAGATTTATACAGTTTTCACAAATCTGTAGGATAAAAATTCAAGTTCCCATAGACTGTAAACTAAGAGACACTTGATCATACCCAGGGACATAAACCAAGGTGCAAAAATTTCAGTACATTCGCTATTTATTATGTAACACCCACAGTGGTGTGTAAAAAGTACTGCAGAATAAAACTCATTCAGATTTTTGCAACAAAAATGTATGAATATTCACACTAAGTGGGATAAATAAAAACACACAACCTCACATCAGCTCAGCTCAGGCTTTACACCCAAATGCATTTTGATGCCAAACAATGAAAAACTTTCATTTGTGGAGAATTTTAGATTTCAAAATTGCACATGAGGGGTTGTGAATCTTTATTGCCATATACTTTTTCCTTCCCAAACTGAAGTCTTTCAAAATAGATGAAAACCAGCATGAAACTGTTGCAATGAAAAAGAGAATTTAGGCTAAACGTTGTGCATAATAACTTGTAACAAGACAGACTTAGTACATCTTTTCCCTTTGAAATTCATTTTTATTGGCAAGTGTGTCTGATACTTGATGGCATGATTTCCTTTGGGAGCTCCATAGTGTGTACACACAGGCTGACTTTTTTTCTTGGATAAGATTTCTTCAAGTGAAACACTTTGTTTCCATCTCTGTTGTAATTGTCTGCATGCTGGTGCGTGACAATGTCTGATTCCCGTGCTCCCCTAAGCATGCAGTCTGTCAAGCGCCTTCTTGGCAAGCTCTCTCCCGGGCTGGTATTTTGACAAGCATCTGATAGGCTGTAGCTCTCAAAATCCAGTTCTTATTTGGTAAAGGATTTGGAGTGACTACAGGCTTTCTGTGTCCCCTCTGCCCCTCCCGACATGTTGCTCTCGGAGGTGTGCCATGACAGCCGGTTTGAAGAGCATCGTGCTAAGAGATGGCTCTCTTCATCCTGCAGATGCTACCTAAATTTAGTTTGAATGGACTTCCTCTTTCATTTTTTTCTCCTGTATAAGACTTCCTTCCCAATCAAGATTTATCCATGCATTTATCATTGTCAGAAAAGATGAATGACAAAATGATCACACAGGGGGATCTTAAAACTCAATGTTTTCATGCTTTTAGATTCATGTTCTATTCTTCATTGAAACTTTAATAAAGACTGTCAGTGAGAGTCGGCAGTAAAATTCTGCCTTGGTTCTGGATTTTCTACTTAACAGATGCCCTTGAACAAGCCATACTGCCGTCTCAGTGTCTCATGTAGTATATGAGCATGTCATAGGCTGGTGTGAGAATGAAACTGGCTAATGCTTATAAAGTTCTCAGAACAGACCCCACACATAGTAAGCATTCAATAAATGTTTACTGTTATTAGCAATATGTACCTGGAACTACCTAGAAAGCTCTCTTTGATACAGAAGGCATAAAAAGGAAAAGTAATAAAATATGCATCTCAGGTCGTATAACCTCTGAAGTGACTCTCTAACTCCATTTTCCTATGGTATTATAAATTCATATGTGATTCCAGTGCTGATGGAGAGTCATAAATTACTTCTGTGTCTATGCATATACCTGGTGCTCAGCAATTTCTTTTCTCCTGAATCTAAACCAGGATGATTCAGAAGGTGATGCTCCCTCTCCCTGAAATGGCCTTCCCTCTTGTAGTTTCAAAATTAATCTTTAGTTATCCTTTTAGAGAAAAACTGACATTTCCTCCATGAAGCCTTTGTAGATTCTGTATCTCAGCTTTAATTCCCTTCCTACGTCTCAGTGACTGTCCTTCTCCATTGTTTAATAATTTTCTATATTTCTGTCTCTTCCATCAGCTTCTTAAGTGCAGGAGAGTCTTGCTGTTTGTCTTCTTAGCAATTCTTACAATGCTCGACACAGCACTAAAAGTAGGAAAGTTCAGGCCTAGTCGTGTCCGACTCCTTGTGACTTCATGGACTGTAGCCCATCAGGTTCCTCTGTCTATGGAGTTTTCCAGGCAAGAATACTGGAGTAGGTTGCCATTTCCCCATAAAATGAGGTGAAGGACACAGGATGAGAAAGTTAAAGAAGTAAAGGAGTGAATGAATGAAGCAACCAACATTTGTCAAAGCAAAATAGCAACAATTTCTTACCATGTTGGTCTCATCTTACATACATTGCGTACATAATTTAAACATATTTTGAAATAACTGATAGTATTTAGAATTCAAGTAATTATGCCTGATCAGCAATGAATTAGACCAAACTTTATCACCTATCTGTTTCCTTCTTTTCACAAATAAGAGTACTTAATATAACAAAATAAATTAGGAAAATATGCTTTCTCAGTGCCTCAGCAAATAGAGTGGGTTATACTGACAAATATTACAACAAACAAAAGGTACAAAGAAGACATTTGGAAATTTCATTCAGAAATTCCAATAAACCAGATCATAAGGAAGCATGACACTTATCTTCTTTAAGCTAAAATAAGCTCTCTAATGGATATCCCCTTACCGTAACCTGAACTATACACTTTTACTGATGTAATGAATTACTGATCATCTACCACTCTATCCCCCCATTTTATTTACTTGGCAATGCCAGGCAGCATATGAGATCTAATTCCATGACCAGGAATCAAACCCATGGCCCCTGCAGTAGAAGCTCAGAATCTTAGACACTAGATCAACAGGGAAGTCCCCCTACCACTCAGTTTTAGATCTAAATCTATTTGACCATTGTGTCCAATACTCCTTGTCTTGATTGCTAAATTCTCCTAAGAAAAGTAGTTTGCAGTGTTAGCTCTACATTAGAAACACCTAGGAGCTGAAAAAACAATGCTGCTTTTTCCCAGAGGCTGTGATTTTAATAAATCTGTAATGAGGCTGGTCATCAGGAGTTTGAAAACTCCTCAAGTGATTTTAATGCATCACACCAAGGTTGAGAACCACTGCCCAAGATGATGCTTTATGTCTTTTAGGTCTGTTTAAATCAGTCTTACCCTTAAAAAGAGCCTAGGCCTTCCACCTAACCGTACATTGCATCTGAAATAGCTTTGATCCTTTTTGGCACTTTGGGATAGGATGAACTGTTAAGACAGTGGTTCTTTACATTTTAACAATACATTAGTGCTATTTGTGCTCTGATAGTACTGTTCTGTCCTTATTACTTATACTGAAATTTTGTGGGCCTTGGACCTTGTAGATGAAGACAAAAGCCTACAGATGGCAGAGCAACAAGATACAAGGACACCGGTGGCCCAATCACTGGGCAGTTTGTACTGTTCTGTGAAAGACATAGGTTTCTATCTTTGTCAACGCACTGTCAACTTGGGTTTCTGTTTCAAGCAGTCAAAGCAACAACTTAGCAAATACAACTGATCATCTTAAAATGTCAGTTTCATGGGAAGTTCCTATAACATGTTTCAGTTTTTTAGACATTTTTCAGGGTATCATTTGATCTTCCCCCAAAAGTCCATCAGGTCACTGGAGCAGATGTTACTATCCTGATGTTATAGATGAGAAAAAACAAGGCTCAAAGCATCTTTTTATTTTATTTTATTTTATTCTTTCTTTATTTATTTTTTTTATTGTTTTTGCCATACAATGTCATGACATCACCATGGGTTTACATATACTTCCCCTCCAGAACCCCCCTCCCTCATCCCTCCCCCCCGGGGAAATCTCGCTGCACCAGTCCCGAGCATCAATCCTGGGCTGGGGATTGATTAGACATATGATAATTAACTTGTTTCAATGCCCTTCTCCCATATCATCCCACCCTTACCCTTATCCACAAAGTCCACGAGTCTGTTCTATACCATCTGCGTTCCTTTTGCTGTCTCGCATGTTGGGTTCTTGTTACCGTCTTTCTAAATTCCATATATATGTGTTAATATACTGTATTGTTGTTTTTGCTTCTGGCTTACTTCACTCTGGATAATGGGCTCCAGTTTCGTCCATCTGAGTAGGATTGCTTCAAATGGAATATTACTCAGCATTAAAAAAAAATTCATTTGAAGCAATCCTACTCAAAGCATCTTTAAACCTATCAAAAGAGGATGGTTAGAAAGCTACCGACCTGGAATTGCCGCCTCGGTTTTCTGAGTTGTGTGCTAACCCTGTTTCTACTGCACTGCTCTGCAGTGGAATAAACTCCCATTACACCCATGACAGCTGCATCTTGCACACTGGATCAAACATTTAAAAAATTGAGACAACAAATGTTCTCAAAAACGGACTTTAAATAAAAAAGGATATTTAAAACTGGAGTACATGAGGGCAAAGGTCATGTTTGCCACAACTCATGTGTCCCTTGGCACCTAGTCCTTTGCCCTGTGAGTCATGTCAGTGAAAAGAAACACAGGAAAACACAGAAGCATCTCAGGGATGAAATGAGCACCAGAAGTGATGTGTCACAGATAAGGTAGACTGTGAATGAATAGAATAAAAACATGTGCCAAGAAATTAAACCACGACCAGCTGCAGGACTTAAAGATATTAGAATTATTTTCAATGGTAATATTATACTGAAGGAATTGAATGACTGAGACCTAAGAGAAAGGTTACAGCTGTCTGTGAATTTAGTCATTTCCTGTTTCTGTTTACAATACGTTGTTGTTCAGTCGCTAAGTTGTTTCGAACTCTTTTGCGGCCCCATGGACTGTAACCTGTCAGACTCCTCTGTCTTGCCGGGGGTTTTCCAGGCAAGATTACTGGAGTGGGTTTCCATTTCCTACTCTGGGGGATCTTCCTGCTCCAAGGTCAAACCTGTGCCTGCTGCATTGACAGGCGGGTTCTTTATCACTGAGCCACCAGGGAAGCCCTGTATGCAACCTACTATAATTTAAAAAAGAGAAAGGAGAGATAAAAAGGAACTACTATTGAATGGGACTTAATCTTTGCAACACATATTATTTCTTATTTACTTGAATTTCTGTGAGGTATCAGGTGTAGCTTGATGCTCTGAAAACAAAATTCTTGTTTCAACAACTGCAGAAGTAAAAGTTCCCATACCATTTCCACTTAAACTTCTCAACCTATACCCAAATCTGTGCTCAGAGATAAATTAACGATTGGGTTTCTGCTCCTTCAACCTCAACACCAGTTGCTAAGACTTCCAATAAGGTAGCTATTGAAAGAGCAATTTAGGGGATGAAGGCATTGATCTATAAGAAACTGAATTGAAAACAATTCATTTTACACAATATTTATCATCAAGTGGTATAATTCAGTGTTTATCAGGTCATGAAAAAAATGTTTGAATTCCCTCAGGAATAGAAATCTACTCCTTACTCATCTACATATTTTTAAACGTGAGCACTTTTTAAATTGGGATATTGCTGACAAGTACATTGAAAACCACTTTAGGGAGAATCTAAGTACCAATTTTGTAAGCTTAAGATTACAATAGTCAGCTTCTTGTAAAAAATGTATGCAAATAATTCTACCTTGTTTTAACTGACTTTCTAAAATCTGACTTTTTAAAAAAAATTCAAAGTTATGAACTCAAGCAATGAGAACTCACACACTTTCACAAAGGGTTTTAAGTTGGTAAAAGGAGAACCGTTTCGTGATGAATCAAACACCCAATTTCCACATTCAACGAGTCAGAAATCTTGGAGGTACTGCTGACATCTGCACGTTGTTTCACATCCTCTATATCAGGTCAGTAACTAAGTCATGGCAATCCTTCTTCCCTGTGTGGGTCAGATGGTAAAGAACCTGCCTGCAATGTGGGAGACCCAGGTTCAATCCCTAGGTTGGGAAGATCCCCTGGAGAAGGGAATGGCTACCCACTTCAGTATCCTTGCCAAGATAAAGGAGCCTGGCAGGCTAGTTCACGGGGTCACAAAGAGTTGGATATGATTGAGTGACTTTCAAAAGCTCTAGCATCCATCAGTCTGCCATCTTCACTGTTAATGCCGTAGGCCAAGCCACAACCACTTCAGTACCTGGGCCACTACAATAGACTCTCTACTTCTCTCCACATCTTCTTTTATCCTTCCCTCCACTTTATTCTACCGCAGAAGCTAACAATGGTGTTTCTGTTTTCAATTTATTTTTTTTGAAGGATAATTGCTTTATAGAATTTTGTTGTTTCCTACCAAACCTCAACATGAATCAGTCATAGGTATACATATATCCCCTCCTTTTTAAACCTCCTTCCCATCTCCCTCCCCATCCCACCATTCTAGGTTGACATGGAGCCCATTTGAGTTTCCTGAGCCATACAGCAAATTCTCATTGGCTATCTATTTTACATACAGTAATTTAAGTTTCCAAGTTACTCTTTCCATACATCTCACCCTCTCCTCCCCTCTCCCCATGTCCATAAGTCTATTCTCTAAGTCTGTTTCTTCACTGCTGCCCTGTAAATAAATTCTTCAGTACCATTTTTCTAGATTCTGTACGTATGTGTTAGAATATAATTATGATCAGTTCAGTTCACTTCTGTCACTCAGTCATGTGTGACAGGTCTCCTTGAGACCCCATGAATTGCAGCACGCCAGGCCTCCCTGTCCATCACCATCTCCTGGAGTCCTTCCAAACCCATGTCATCAAGTTGCTGATGCCATCCAGCCATCTCATCCTCTGTTGTCCCCTTCTCCTCCTGCCCTCAATCCTTCCCAGCATCAGGAACTTTTCCAGTGAGTCAATTCTTTGCATGAGGTGGCCAAAGTATTGGAGTTTCAGCTTCAACATTGGTCCCTCCAATGAACACCCAGGACTGATCTCCTTTAGGATGGACTGGTTGGATATTTTTGCAGTCCAAGGGACTCTCAAGAGTCTTCTCCAACACCACAGTTCAAATGCATCAGTTCTTTCATGGTCAGCTTTCTTCACCATCCAACTCTCACATCCATACATGACTACTGGAAAAACCATAGCTTTGACTAGACGGACCTTTGTTGGCCAAGTAATGTCTCTGCTTTTTAATATGCTATCTAGGTTGGTCATAACATTCCTTCCAAGGAGTAAGCGTCTTTTAATTTCATGGCTGCAATCACCATCTGCAGTGATTTTGGAGCCCAGGAAAATAAAGTCTGACATTGTTTCCACTGTTTCCAAATCTATTTCCCATGAAGTGATGGGACCAGATGCCATGATCTTAGTTTTCTGAATGTTGAGCTTTAAGCCAACTTTTCCCCTCTTCTCTCTCACTTTCTATCAAGAGGCTTTTTTGTTCCTCTTCATTTTCTGCCATAAGGATGGTGTCATCTGCATATATGAGGTTATTGATATTTTTCCTGGCAATCTTGATTCCAGCTGTGCTTCTTCCAGCCCAGCGTTTCTCATGATGTACTCTGCATCAAAATTAAATAAGCAGGGTGACAATATACAGTCTTGAAGTACTTCTTTTCTTATTTGGAACCAGTCTGTTGTTCCATGTCCAGTTTTAACTGTTGCTTCCTGACCTGAATATAGGTTTCTCAAGAGACAGGTCAGGTGGTCTGGTGGTCTAGTATTCCCATCTCTTTAAGAATTTTCCACTGTTTTTTGTGATCCACAGAATCAAAGGCTTTGGCATAGCCAATAAAGCAGAAATAGATGTTTTTCTGGCACTCTCTTGGTTTTTCGATGATCCAGCAGATGTTGGCAATTTGACCTCTGGTTCCTCTGCCTTTTCTAAAATCAGCTTTAGCATCTGGAAGTTCACAGTTCACTTGTTGTTGAAGCCTGACTTGGAGAATTCTGAGCATTACTTTACTAGCATGTGAGATGAGTGCAATTGTGTGGAGTTTGAGCATTCTTTGGCATTGCCTTTCCTTGGGATTGGAATGAAAACTCACCTTTCCCAGTCCTTTGACCACTGCTGAGTTTTCTGAATTTGCTGGCATATTGAGTGCAGCACTTTCACAGCATCATCTTTCAGGATTTGAAATAGCTCAACTGGAATTCCACCACCTCCACTAGCTTTGTTCATAGTGATGCTTTCTAAGGCCCACTTGACTTCACATTCCAGGAAGTCTGGCACTAGGTGGGTGATCACACCATCGTGATTATCTGGGTCATGAAGATGTTTTTTGCCCAGTTCTTCTATGTATTCTTGTCACCTCTTCTTAATATCTTCTGCTTCTGTTAGGTCCATACCATTTCTGTCCTTTATTGAGCCCATCTTTGCATGAAATGTTCCCTTGGTATCTCTCATTTTCTTCAAAAGATCTCTAGTTTTTCCCATTGTGTTATTTTCTTCTATTTCTTTGCACTGATCATTGAGGAAGGCTTTTTTTTTTTATCTCTCCTTGCTATTCTTTGGAACTCTGCATTAAGATGGGAATATCTTTCCTTTTCTCCTTTGCTTTTCACTTCTCTTCCTTTCACAGCTATTTGTAAGGCCTCCTCAGACAGCCATTTTGCTTTTTTGCATTTCTTTTCTAGGGGAATGGTCTTAATCCCTGTCTCCTGTACAATGTCATGAACCTCTGTCTATAGTTCATCAGGCACTCTGTCTATCAAATCTAGTCTCTTAAATCTGTTTCTCACTTCCACTGTATAATCATAAGGGGTTTGATTTAGGTCATACTTGAATGGTCTAGTGGTTTTCCCTACTTTCTTCAGTTTAAGTCTGAATTTGGCAATAAGTAGTTGATGATCTGAGCTGCAGTCAGCTCCCAGTCTTGTTTTTGCTGACTGTATAGAGCTTCTCCATCTTTGGCTGCAAAGAATATAATCAATCAATCTGATTTCGGTGTCGACCATCTGGTGATGTCTATGTGTACAGTCATCTCTTGTGTTGTTGGAAGACGGTGTTTGCTATGATCAGTGTGTTCTCTTGGCAAAACTCTATTAGCCTTTGCCCTGCTTCATTCTGTACTCCAAGGTCAAATTTGCCTGTTACTCCAGGTGTTTCCTGACTGCCTACTTTTGCATTCCAGTCCCCTGTAATGAAAAGGACATCTTTTTTGGGTGTTAATTCTAAAAGGTCTTGTAGGTCTTCATGGAACCATTCAACTTTAGCTTCTTCATCATTACCAGTTGGGGCATAGGCTAGGATTACTGTAATATCGAATGGTTTGCCTTGGAAATGAACAGAGATCATTCTGTTATTTTTGAGATTGCATCCAAATGCTGCAGTTCGGACTCTTTTGTTGACCATGATGGCTACTCCATTTCTTCGAAGGGCTTCCTGCCCACAGTAGTAGATATAATGGTCATCTGAGTTAAAATCACCCATTCCAGTCCATTTTACTTCACTGATTCCTAGAATGTTGACATTCATTTTTGTCATCTCCTGTTTGACCACTTCCAATTTGCTTTGATTCATGGACGTAACATTCCAGGTTCCTATGAAATATTGCTCTTTACAGCATTGAACCTTGCTTCTATCACCAGTCACATCCACGACTGGGTATTGTTTTTGCTTTGACTCCATCCCTTCATTCTTTCTGGAGTTATTTCTTCAGTGATCTCCAGTAGCTTACTGGGCACCTACTGACCTACTCCCCAGTTCACCTTTCAGTGTCCTATATTTCTGCCTTTTCATACTGTTCATGGGGTTCTCAAGGCAAGAATACTGAAGTGGTTTGCCATTCCCTTCTCCTGTGGACCACATTTTGTCAGACCTCTCCACCATGACCCATCCGTCTTGGGTGGCCCCACATGGCATGGCTTAGTTTCATTGAGTTAGACAAGGCTGTGGTCCATGTGATCAGATTGGGTATAGTTATGATAGTGGTTTTTATTTATTTATTTATTTATTTTTTATTGTTTTTGCCATACATTGTCATGATATCACCATGGGTTTACATATGCTTCCCCTCCGGAACACCCCTCCCTCCTCCCTCCCCCCCGGGAAATCTCGGTGTACCAGCCCCGAGCATCAATCCTGGGCTGGCGATTGATTAGACACATGACAATTAACATGCTTCAATGCCCTTTTCCCATATCATCCCACCCTTACCCTCATCCACAAAGTCCACGAGTCTATTCTATACATCTGCGTTCCTTTTGCTGTCTCACATGTTGGGTTCTCGTTACCGTCTTTCTAAATTCCATATATATGCGTTAATATACTGTATTGTTGTTTTTGCTTCTGGCTTACTTCACTCTGGATAATGGGCTCCAGTTTCGTCCATCTGAGTAGAACTGCTTCAAATGAATTTTTTTTTAATGCTGAGTAATATTCCATTGTGTATATGTACCACAGCTTTCTTATCCATTCGTCAGTTGTTGGGCATCTAGGTTGCTTCCATGTCTTGGCTATTGTAAACAATGCAGCGATGAACACTGGGGTACAGAAATCCACACATATACTATGTTTACCAAAAGACATGTACAAGAATATTCCTTGTAGAATTATTTATAATAATATCAAACTATACACAACCCAAAGGCCTATAAGAGTAGAAATGGTATCACTGGGACTTCCCTGGTGGTCCACAGGCCATGACTCCAACCTCCCAATGCAGGGAGTGCTGGTTCAATCCTTGGTCATGGAACTTGACCCTGCACAATGCAAGTAAAGAATCCACATACTGCAATGCAGATGGAAGATCCCATGTTCCCAACTAAGACTCAGCATGGCCAAGTAAATAATTTTTTGAAAGAAACGGTGACACTGAAATTCTGCACTGCAAGGAAAGTAGAATGAGTTACAACTAGGTGCCTTGGCATGGATGGATCTCAGAAATACGATGCAGAGTGAAATAAATCTGACATAACAAAATACCTATTTATAAAGTTCAACAATAGACAAAGCCAAAGTGTTTTTCTCCAACTTTATTGAGGTATAATTGGCAAATAAATTATATATGAAGTGTATGATACAATGATTGATATATGTATCAATCACTGTGAAATGATTATCACAATCAGGTCAGTTTACAAATCCATCACCTCACCTCCCAGAGTTACTGTGTGTGTGTGTGTGTGTGGTAAGAATGCTAAAGGTCTACTTCTTTTAGCAAGTATCTTCTTTACTATGTGTTAAATAGATAATTAGTGGGAAGCTGCTTTACTGTACAGGGGGCTCAGTTTGGTGCTCTGTGGTGACCTAGAGAGGTGGGATAAGAGGGTGGGAGAGAGGCTCAAGACAGAGGGGATGTATGTCTACACATAGCTGATTCACTTTGTTGTACAGCAGAAACTAACACAACCTTGTAAAGCAATGATTACCCCTCCCTCTAAAAAAGACTCTGACTCCCCCCAGGGCACTCACTCTCTCTTCATCTTAGATCGCTCACTTTGGGGAAGCAGGCTGCTGTGTTGTGAGCATCCTTTGGGAGAAGTTTACTTGTGAGAAAAGAAGGCTCCAGCCCACAGTCATGGAAGAACTGAGGCCTAGTTGTTTCTGTTCAGTTGCCCAGTCATGTTCAACTGTTTGCAACCACATGAACTGCAGCACTCCAGGCTTCCCTGTCCTTCACTATCTTCTGGTGCATGCTCAGTTGCTCCAGTCATGTCTGACCCTTTGAAACCCCATAGACTATGGCCAGGCTTCTCTTTCCATGGGATTCTTCAGGCAAGAATAGTGGAGTGGCTTGCCATTTCTTCCTCCAGGAGCTCTTCCTGACCCAGGGATTGAACCTGTGTTTCCTGCATTGCAGGCAGATTCATTACCCACTGAAATACCTGGGAAGCCCTCACTATCTTCTAGAGTTTGCTCAAACTCATGTCCATTGAGTCAGTGATGCCATCCAACCATCTCATCCTCTGTTGTCCCCTTCTCTTCCTGCCTTCAGTCTTTCCCAGCATCAGAGTCTTTTCCAATGGGCCATCTCTTCACATCAAGTGGCCAAAGTACTGGAGCTTCAACTTCAGCATCAGTCCTTTCAATGAATATTAAGAATTGATTTCCTTTAGGATTGGCTGGTTTGATCTCCTTGCAGTCCAAGGGACTCTCAAGAGTCTTCTTCAGCACCACAGTTTGAAAGATCAATCCTGAGACCTGCCCGCCTTCACAAGAATCAGCTTGGAAGCAGATTCTTTAGCCCCAGTGAAACCTTGAGATGAATGCAACTCTGATCCAACTTGATGACAACCTCAGGACAGACTCTGAGCCAGAACCACCCAGTTAAGCCACTGCTGGCTTTCAGACCCTCCTAAACTGTGCAAAATAATAATTGTTTGTTATTTTAAACAGCTTAATTTCAGGATGTTTTACCACACACAAATACAAAAACAGTAGAGACTGATTTTCAAGCACAGCCTTATCATAGTGGTAGCCCTAACTTAACATCCAATCCAGTGGTTCTCTGTGGTCCTATCATTAAACATTTCTTCTGATAGTCTTATTTCCCCAAAGGCTTAAGCTTTTCACAGGAATGGATATTGCAGGACTCTTTTGATGCCTTTAAATTAACATGGTGTCAAGAGCACAGCTAGCACTTTATAAATACCTGCTGAATTCATTTTTCTTAAACTCCACTTAACCACTTTTTAATAGAGCACTATTGCATGTGTTCACCTTGATGCAGTTAGAAAATTACTCAAGGTGCTATGAATGGAGTAAAAAGAATAACACACACACAAAGAAAATACTTCTCTCTGAAGAACTGATTCTAAACAACATTTAAATAATTTGGCACAAGGAACATTCTCATTCAGTAAGACCTCTGACAAAGATCTCTGTAACTTTGATTTCTTTCTCTTGTAGTCAAAGTTGGCAGGGAAATATATAAGGAGAGGAGAACCATGAGCATGAAATAAAAAGATATGGATGGAAGAATTTGACAATTTATATGAAATATTAATATGATGTTGAATTATATAAATGTGAAAAGAAGTATCTAGAGCAAAAGATCTGGAGAATCTCAAATATCTAGCTTAAAGTATCCTAATAAGGCTAAAAGAATAGTAAACAAAATGAACACTTTTCTGTGTTGAGACCCACTAGTTAAGCACCTTTCCAGAGAGACTATATTCAAAGCTTTGTTTATTTACTTCTATGAAAATTGCTTAAAAATAAGCAATATGCCATTTAAACTGGGCTACTGAATAAAAACTCTTAACATTTACAAAACAATGATTTATTAAAATACTTCATTTTTCTATAATATGTACCTGATTTTTCTGTCAGTTGCTGTAGGTTTGATGTGTCAACAGTAGATTTCATAGATGAATTCTGCCTTGGGGTGGCTAAGTGTAGGCATCTCTTTAATAATTTTAATCCCTAGGTGATGTTTCCACAAATGAACACAGTGATTATATTTTACATTCTATTTAAGACATTGCGTGCTTCAGATGATCAGATCTCAACCTTCTGAGTCTTATTATGCCAGAAAGAAAGAAGATGCTTGGAAAATCTGATAGGAGGATTTTGTAAGGATACAGGAAATAACTTGAAGGGAATCCCACAGACCAAATGTGGACCATAATGAATTGTAAGTCACAGAAAAAATTAAAATCCAGGAGTGAGAGCTGATAATAAATAAACAGATTAGTAGATACACGAGTGAAGCAATGAGCACCAACTAGTAAACAAGGAGAGGGTGCCATGGTTGTAAAGTTACAATTTCACAATTTTGGGAAAGCTGAGTTTAGGCAAGAAATGTCAATGGGTGCTAAGTTTAGGAGGAAACTTTGGATGAGAAGCACTATTTTGCATGGTCAAAGTATCCTTTCACACATTGCTTATTAAATATGCATGGAATTCTAGAGGGGTGGAATGGAAGGGAGGGAGGGAGACTCAAGAGGAAGGGGATATATGTACACATACAACTGTGATCCATACAATCAGAAACGTGATTCAACTGTATGAGTCAAATACAACTGATTAATGTTTCAAAGTAGAAACTAACACAACATTGTAAAGCAATTATACTACAGTAAAAACATGCAAGGAAAACATAGTAAAAATATGGTAGAGAAATTAGAATTTGCCTTGATCAGGTGATCACTGAGGAAGGCTTTCTTATATCTCTGTGCTATTCTTTGAAACTCTACATTGAAATAGGTATATCTTTCCTTTTCTCCTTTTCCTTTCACTTTAATTCTTTTCTCAGCTATTTGTAAGGCCTCTTCAGACAATCATTTTGCTTTTTTGCATTTCTTTTTCTTGGGGATGGTCTTGAAAAGGAAGAAAGCCTCCCTCAGTGATCAATGCAAAGAAATAGAGGAAAACAGTAGAATGGGAAAGACTAGAGATGTCTTCCGGAGAAGGCAATGGCAACCCACTCCAGTACTCTTGCCTGGAAAAATCCCATGGATGGAGGAGCCTGGTAGGCTGCAGTCCATGGGGTTGTAAAGACTGGGATGCGACTGAGCAACTTCACTTTCACTTTTCACTTTCATGCATTGAAGAAGGAAATGGCAACCTATTCCAGTGTTTTTGGTTGGAGAGTCCCAGGGACGGCAGAACCTGGTGGGCCGCCATCTATGGGGTCTCACAGAGTAGGACATGACTGAAGCGACTTAGCAGCAGCAGCAGCAGCAGCATGTATGGATGTGAGAATTGGACCATAAATAAAATTGAGTGCCAAAGAATGGATGGTTTTGAACTGCAGTGTTGGAGAAGACTCTTGAGAATCCCTTGGACTGCAAGGAGATTCAATCAGGCCATCCTAAAGGAAATCAGTCCTAAATATTCATTGGAAGGACTGATGGTGGAGCTGAAACTCCAGTACTTTGGCCACCTCATGGGAAGAACTGACTTACTGGAAAAGACCCTGATGCTGGGAAAGATTGAAGATGGGAGGAGAAAGGGATGACAGAGGATAAGATGATTGGATGGCATCACTGACTTGATGGACATGAATCTGAGCAAGTCCCAGGAGTTAGTGATAGACAAGGAGACCTAGTGTGCTGCATTCCATGGGGTTGCAAAGAGTTGGACATTACTGAACAACTGAATTGAACCGAATTGACCAGGTGATCAAAAGTATCATTGCCAAAAGGGACAGGCGGACATGATGTGCCCCAGAATGTGGTACCTTGAAAGGGCCTCAGCATCACTTAGCAGGACTCCTGCGAGGATGACTACCTGAACATGGTCATGAGGAAACACTTGACAAGCCCCAAATGAGGCGCATTCTATTCAAAAGGAGGACTTGTATCCTTCAAATAGGTCATTGTCACAAAGGGCTGGAGAACTCTTCCAGATTGAAGAAGATGAAAGAGTCCTGACAAGTAAACTGATATCTGGTAATGTATTGCATCAACATTAAATTTATTTACATTGATGTCTGTATTGGGATTATGTAAGAAAAGATTCACCTCCTTCTTTTTTTTTTTTACATATTTTTTTATTGTAACAAATTCAAGAATGACTTTTTTCTTTACATTATTGTGTTGGTTTTGCCATACATTGACATGAATCTGCCATGGGTATACATGTGTTCCCCTTTCGGAACCCTCCTGCCACCTCCCTCACCTTCTTATTCAATACACAGTGAGTACTGGAGCAATGAGGCGTACAACTTATTCTCAAATGGCAGGAAAACGCTGTATGGGGGAGGGGATGAAAGAGCAAATGTTAAAGCATTTAAGTGTTAACAATATCAAGATTTTGTAAATTTGGGTAGAGGATCTTTGGGTTTTCTTAGTACTTTTCTTACATCTTTACTATTAAACTTGAAATGACTTCCAGATAAAAGCTTTAAGATAGTTTCTACCTGGGCTTCCCTGGTGGCTCAAATGGTAAAGAATCTGCCTGCAACTTGGGAGACCTGGGTTTGATCCCTGGGTTGGGAAGATCCCCTGGCGAAGGGAATGGCAACCCACCCTAGTATTCTTGCCTGGAGAACTCAATGGACAAAAGAGCCTGGCTGGTTACAGCCCATGGGGTCACAAAGAGTCGGACATAATGGAGCAACAAACATTTTCCATAAATTTGAAATGACTTCTAGATAAAAATTTTAAAAGAACAAGTCTTTATTTAAAGTCAAATTATATAACTTTCAATAGGTGAAGTGTATGATATGTGAATTGTATCTTAAGGAGGCTATCATTAAATGTCAATGATAAAATCTAGCTGAAAAACATAAAAGGTGTTTACCGTAAAGTTGGAATTTTCCTGGTGGTCCAGTGGTTAAGACTCCATGCTTCCAATGCAGGGGGTGTGGGTTTGATCCCTGGTCAGGGAACTAAGATCCCACATGCCTCATGCGGCAGCCCCAAATTCGGCTTCCTAGGAGGTCAAGAATCCACCTGCCAATTCAGGAGATGTAAGAGACTTGGGTTTGATCCCTGGATGGGGAAGATTCCCTGGAGGAAAGAAATGGCAACTCACTCCAGTATTCTTGCCTGGAGAATCCCACTCCAGTCTGCCTGGAGCAGACTGGTGGGCTATGGTTCATAGGGTTGTAAAGAGTTAGGCATGACTGAAGCAACTTAGCATGCATGCATTATAAAATTATTTCAAGTTTGCTTGAAATAATTTTAAAACTTTTAAAATAAATGATATTAATTAAGAATTGAAATTTATTGAAAGGAGATTAATGTAGCAAAAAGTTAAACATTTAAAAATGCACACTTTTAGTATGTTAGCTTCTCTAAGCACCATGTACAACTGATATTAATATAACCTAAGTCCTGGACCTCATCAGCATTCATGTATGATTTCAGCAGAAATAATTTTGGTATGTGCATCCTCTTTGTTTTACACTCTCTAGGATTATCTCAATACTGTACACACATTTTAAGTTCATAAGCTTCAAAGATGGACATGACTTTGAGTATTTTGGTATTACATGCAGCTTTTGCTCCTTAATAATAGTACTTAATGACAGGTTATCTAGAACTTTCTCCATACAGTGCAGACACCTTATTTGACATTTCTTCTCTAAGAACTCTTTGCAAGCTCACAAAAAGAATGTGGCCATAACTAACCCTCTCTGTTCTCCTGATTATATTTTATCCTACACATAAATTAGATCTGGACATTGGGGCATTTGTAAGTAGTAGAAGCAACACTATCTTGCAAACTCTCTAAGCATCAGCTTCTGTAACACTTACTGACATCCTGAAATGGAGCCCAGAGTCAAGGACTCAGACAGAGAGCCCCATCTGTAATGGAAGAAAACAGCAAAGTTACACGGAAAAGGACGTAGATATAATGGGAGACCAAGAGTACCAGTCAGTAAGGCTGTCTGTCTAGTACATGAAAAGGTGAAGCTGAAAGTGTTAGTTGCTCTGTCGTGTCTGATTCTTTGTGACCCCATGCACTGTAGCCTGCTGGGCTCCTCTGTCCATGGGATACTCCAGGCGAGAATACTGGAGTGGGTTGCCATTCCCTTCTCCAGGGGATCTTTCTGACCCAGGGATTGAACTCAGGTCTCCTGCATTGCAAGCAGATTCTTTACCATTTGAGCCACAGGGAAGCCTGGGTGGTACATGCATCAACACAAAATCACTCCTCCTCTGCTTCTCATCTTTTCTCATTCTGATTCTTTACCATTCCCTTTAATTCTGTGAGCTCTCCATACCCTCCAAGCTTCTCCTCTGTCTTCAGTTAATTAAAATTGATTTGGGTTGCTTACTATCAAAGAATGCTAGTGGAAACTTTCTTAAAGTTCAATATAAATATGCTTACTGCATATACGGTTATATTCTTTTATTTCCTTAGATTTCCAAAAATAAGAGTAAGAAATAATTATTTTCAGAACTGAGTGCCTCTGTGTGTTGGGTGTTTTTTAACTTATAAATTCAAAATTGATTTTCACACACTTCAGCTTTATATAGAATCAGCAGTTCAACAGTAAATTTAATGAACATCCGACATATTCATGATAATGGTACCTAACACTCTTATTTTCCTGCCATCATTTTTATCATTTACCTTTAAAACTAATAAAAGTATAAAGTTATCTCCCTTATTTGTTTAGTTGCTTGTGATCTGCCTTCTCCATAAGATGTGAGCCTGGTGATAGGAGAGGCATTGTCTCTTGTTCATCATATTCTCAGCATCTAGGACAGTGTCAGCACATGAGAGTCTTAGTAAATTATTCGTTCAATTGCCTAAACTCACTTGGTAGATTCAGCATACAATTTTTGTTATTTATTTACTTATTCTGTACACTGGTTGCAGTAATCATATTTATTTATTTTTAGCTGTGAGGCTTACGGGATCTTAGTTCCCCAATCAGGGATCAAACCTGGGCTATATGCAGTGGAAGTGCAGAGTCCTAACCACTGAACCACCAGGGAATTTTCAACATACAATTTGTAAAACTGTAGCTTTTTTTTAAATTTAAATTTTTATTTTTTTATTAGTTTTGCCATACAATGCCATGATATCACCATGGGTTTACATATGCTCCCCCTCCAGAACCCCCCTCCGTCCTCCCTCCCTCCTCCCTCCCCCCAGGAAATCTCCATGCACCAGCCCTGAGCATCAACCCTGGGCTGGCGATTGATTACGCATATGATAATTCACATGTTTCAATGCCATTCTCCCATATGATCCCACCCTTGCCCTCTTCCACAGAGTCCACGAGTCTGTTCTATACGTCTGCGTTCCTTTTGCTGTTTCGCATGCAGGGTTCTCGTTACCATCTTTCTAAATTCCATATATATGCGTTAGTATACTGTATTGTTGTTTTTCCTTCTGGCTTAATCTCAAAAACATACAAGCAACTCCTGCAGCTCCATTCTAGAAAAATAAACGACCCAATTAAAAAGTGGGCCAAAGAACTTAACAGACATTTCTCCAAAGAAGACATAAAAATGGCTAACAAACACATGAAAAGATGCTCAACATCACTCATTATCAGAGAAATGCAAATCAAAACAACAGTGAGGTACCACTTTACACCAGTCAGAATGGCTGCCATCCAAAAGTCTACAAGCAATAAATGCTGGAGAGGATGTGGAGAAAAGGGAAC